>SJYA01003803.1:18123-49320 GCA_006410615.1 Neotragus moschatus | reverse complement strand
TGTGTGTGTGTGTCGGGGGTGGGGGGGTGCCAGGCAGAAGGGCTGGCTGGCCAGCTGGCGGTGAAGAAAGGCCCGGTTCATGTACTTCTCAGGCTGGGGAGGTTCCGGGGCCTGGCCGCTGTGGGAGTGGCTTCCGCCCCGGTCCGTGGGGTTGCGTGACTCCCGGAATGCTGGGCCCAGGGCGTGGAGGCGAGCAAACGCCATCAGGCGTATCAGTGATCTCCCGGTGCAGATATGGAAGTTTGAGGAGGCCCAGCCGGCTCTGCCCGACTGTAAAGAGACGTGATTGAGGCGGGTCACAGGGAGGTGGCGGTGATTAAGGGGGGCTGAGTCCCGCGGACTTCCTGCCCAGCAGGTAGGGGTGACCGGGGGAGCGAGATGGGACATTAGTCACAATGTAAACCTCCTCTGCGCTCATAAACCTGGGCAGAGGCGGGGCTCCCATGGCTCCAGGCACCAAAGCTGATTCCCTGGGGTGGAGCCCTAGCTCCTGGGCTTTATCTTCCTCACCTGAGACCCAAGCGTCTGGCTGGAGTCTCGCCTGGGGCCCAACTCAGGGAGGCACCTGGGGACACGGCTCTAAAGCAAGCGGCAGTGGCTCGGCGGCCCCCACGATTCCTAGTTTATAGGGTTCGTAAAGCACTTCCTCCTCCCGTTACCTCGTTTGATCCCCCAAACAGCTTTGCGCCATCTTATAATGACGGCAGCCACCTCCATTTTATCGACGTGAAAACTGAGGCCCCTCAAGGTTTCAGGCCTGGAAAAACTGGGGTGGGAAGAACACCTAGGAAATCAAATCAGGGGCTGAATTTCAACCACGGAAAGTCTAGTTNAAACAGCTTTGCGCCATCTTATAATGACGGCAGCCACCTCCATTTTATCGACGTGAAAACTGAGGCCCCTCAAGGTTTCAGGCCTGGAAAAACTGGGGTGGGAAGAACACCTAGGAAATCAAATCAGGGGCTGAATTTCAACCACGGAAAGTCTAGTTGGGGCTCCCGCCGAGGTCCAGGGACACAGGCTGGAGGGGGCATCCCCTGGGCTGGGCACCCCAGGCAGAGGACTCAGAGAGCAAAAGGACTCTGAGCCCGGTCCCTGCCATCTGTCTGGGCCACTGCTTCCTGATAATAATACTCTCTCCAGAAGGAGACCTAGGAGCTCAGGGGAGGTTTCTGTTGAGTCGTGGGAAAGAACTGAGCCCGACCAAGGAGCCGGAGACAGCACCTATCAGCTGGCGTGTCTGTGCAGACGCCCCGCGGGACGCCCGTAGGGTCCATGCATGCTTGCAGCCTCTACGCCCGCTCCTGTAGGGAGAAGGAAATGCAAAGAATACTGCTCATCCTCGATCGCCACTGTTAGGAGAGACGGGATGGCCTGGGGCTTTGCCCACTAGAAACTCTGAAGAACTGGCCTTTGGATGACATCCTATCTCCCCAACAGCCCACAGCACATAGAAAATGAACCTGTGAGTCGCTCAGTCGTGTCGGACTCTTTGCAACCCCATGGATTGTAGCCCACCCTGGGATTCTCTACGCAAGAATCCTGGAGTAGGTTGCTGCTTCTGTCTCCAGGGGATCTTCCCAACCCAGAGACTGAACCTGGTCTCCTTCAGATTCTTTACTGACTAAGACACCAGGGAAGCCCACATAGAAGGTCCTCAATAAATAAAATCGAACCAACAGATAAGAGAAAACAGAGAAAGTCAAACCTCCTATTGACCTTGAAGGGAAAACAGGGCTTAGGGAGCCAGACAGACTTGGCCTGCTGGTTGGCCTCCTTTCCTGCCACCGTCCTGATATTGCCGCCACTCTCCTCCATCGCACCTCTGTGGCTCTCCCAGCCCACCTCCCCACGCTCAGCAGACACCCACCCATCTATCTGATGGCTAACGAGCCCTCCCTGCCCAATGACAGGCAAGTTCCCAACAGGACACGTGTTCCTTACCAAAGACAAGCTCTTGTCTCAATAAAGAGTATCCCTTCCTTGAACTATGTCCCCCAAGTCAAACCTGTGAACCACCCCTTACTGCCACCCCAGGAAGCTGAGCCTGGACTGCTTCCCAGATGTGAACTCCTTCTGTCCTCCTGGCTGATCCCTGCCCCGTTTCAGGCCCCCAACCCTCGTCGCATGAGTGACACAGCCTCTGGAGGTCTCCTCGCCTTCCCATCACGTCCCATCTCCTCACTGGCTGACACAGGGGTCGCTGGAGTGACTGTATCATCAGCCAGCCCTCTGCCTGATATCTCCACGGCTCTGTGCTGCCCCCGGGGTGGAGTCCGAACCCCTTCATCTGTAAGTAGAGGCCCCGCTGTAATTAGATTCCAGCCATTTCTCCTTCTCTACTTCTGTTCCAGCCACACCAAAACACTCAGCCTTCCCAACACGCCATGTGTCTTTGCCCTGGACAACCCTCCCCTGCCTGCCGGGATGACCCTCTCAAGTCTATCTCAAAAAGCACCTCCTCCGTGAAGCCTTCCGTACCTCCACCCTGTGCAGAGTTTTGGCCTCTCTCGCAATTCCATGGCAACAGAAACCACAGAGCTCAGATCATCCAGGAGTTTTAAGACAACCTCTTCTGACGTCGGGTCAGAAGTGCAACTTGTGGTCGAGAGAGTGGCTGTCCCAGCCAGCCGTGGCCGCAGGGCCCCCAGCCTAGGGTTTGCTACTGGAAGAGAGGACGACCGAGTCCACGTGCTGCCGATGCAAATGCTCCCACGTGTCGTCACACGCTTCCTCCCAGTAGCCTTGTGAGGTAGGCGAGAGCTTGCCCAGTTACAAAAGTGGAACCCGAGACCTGGGAAGGCTATACGACTTGCCCAAGGTCACAGAGCCAAGGGTGGGCAGGGCTGGGGCTCCGACACCCAGCTGCCTGCCTCCCAGCCCTTCTGCTTCTGGCCGCGTGCCGGGTGGGAGCCCCAAGGACTCGAGCCTCCTCTGGCTTTTCTGAGTGTCCCCAGAGTTGAGGACAGAGAACCCAGGGGACATGTGCCGAGGCTGAGCTCAAATCTCTTCCCTCTCTGCCCTCTCGGGCTGACTACTGGTGACCTGCCCCCCTTTGGAGACTCTCTCCTGGGCTTCATTTGGCCAGATTTCCCTTGTGTCAGCCATGCAGGGAGCAAGGCCGTGGGACTCTGAGTATGGTTATCAGCTGTGTGACACTGGGCAAAGAACTTCTTTCCCTAAAGGACTTCTCTGTGGTACATGGCCTTATTTTAAGGGCCCCTGAAGCCAGAGAAAACATGAAGCACCCTCGAGGGTACTTTTTTCCCCTTGAACTTCTGGGGTAGGTAGAAATAAATTAAGTAACTTTTAAGTGATTTTAAACAATTTACTGAGGTGGATGAACCTAGAGCCTGTTATACAGAGTGACATCACTCAGAAAGAGAAAAATATTGTGGAAGTGAGCGTCGCTCAGTCGTGTCTGACTCTTGGCGACCCCATGGACTATACACTCCATGGACTTCTCCAGGCCAGAATACTGGTGTCGGGAGCCTTTCCATTCTCCAGAGGATCTTCCCAACCCAGGGATAGAACCCAAGTCGAACAGTGCAGGNAGAGTGACATCACTCAGAAAGAGAAAAATATTGTGGAAGTGAGCGTCGCTCAGTCGTGTCTGACTCTTGGCGACCCCATGGACTATACACTCCATGGACTTCTCCAGGCCAGAATACTGGTGTCGGGAGCCTTTCCATTCTCCAGAGGATCTTCCCAACCCAGGGATAGAACCCAAGTCGAACAGTGCAGGCGGATTCTTTACCAACTGAGCTATCAGGGAAGCCCCATAAATATTGCATATTAACATATATATATATATGGAATCTAGAAAAATGGTACCAGTGAGGTCATTTGCAGGGCAGGAATCAAGATGCAGACATAGAGAACAACTTTTGGACAAAGTAGCGGAAGGAGAGGGTAGGATTGAGAGAAGGACTGAAACATACACATCACCGTGTGTAAACAGACAGCTAATGGGAGTTGCTGTACAAGACAGAGAGGTCAGCTGGGTGCTCTGTGACAACCTAGAGGTGTGAGATGGGGTGGAGGGGGGAGGGAGGTTCGAGAGGGAGGGGACACTTGTATACTTACAGCTGATTCACCTTGTTGTATGGGAGAAACCAGCACAACATTGTAAAGCAATAACCCTCCAGTTAAAACCAAATTATACGTACATTTTATGGTGGCTCAGTCGGTAAAGAATCCAAGTGCAATGCAGCTTCGATCCCCGGCTTGGGAAGATCCCCTGGAGGAGGGCATGGCAGCCCACTCCATTATTCTTGCCCGGAGAATCCCCATGGACAGAGGAACCTCGCGGGCTGCAGTCCACAGGGTCGCAAAGAGTCGGTCACGTCTGAGCAACGAAGCGCAGCTCATGACATATATATATATATATATATATATGTGATGGGGCAAACTACAAAGCTTACGTTAAGCTTAAGGATAAAACATGCATGGGCTGCGTGAGGCTACCCTCCTCAGCCACCAGGGGATGTGATGGAAACCGGTGAGAAGCACCCCATGAGACGAGGCTGGTCCCCCTGGGGAGGAGACGCTGAATGCCTCAACCCTCCCGTCTTCTTGCCCTGGTCCCCTCAGTCTGAGCTGGCTGAATTCAGTGGAAAGAACTAGTCCCGAGCTGGACACACCAGAATTTGAATCCCTGAGTGGACAGTTAAATGTTCTGTGACTTCAGATCTAAGAATCTCTGCTTCCTTTTCAAGTATCGTGGGTTTATCAACACCTCCTACCCAAGCTGGATTCCGCCTGTCCTGTGGAGTCACCTCCAGCCTTCTCCACCCTGGCTGTGGTGCAGAGGCTGAATCGAGGGATCCTGCGTCCTATCTACTGGCTCTTTTGTTCTCTGACTTCCGGTAGGATGTGGCCCATGGGAGACTGGGGTGGGAGGATGGGAGGAGAATGGGACAGGGTGTGGTTATTCGCCCACAGCTGCTCTCGCCACCTGGGGGACACAGGGATGGGATCGCTCAGTTCCCTGGACTTCCCCTCCTGCAGGGAGCCCCCCTCCTACCGCTGCCTCTCCTGGGCTCTAGTAACAACCCCTATCCCCCCACCTTGGGGTGTCTGCCGTGGCTCGCCTTGCGGTGTCTCACCAGCCTTCATTGGTTTCTCTCACTCCCCTAACTTTGTAAACAGTCCTAAACTATAATAAATTGTCCCCAACTGTGCCTTTAGGGACTTCCCTGTAGCTCAGATGGTAAAGAATCTGCCTGCGATGAAAGAGACCAGGGTTCGATCCCCGGGTCAGGAAGATCCCCTGGAGAAGGGAAGGGCACCCCACTCCAGTATTCTTGCCTGGAGAATCCCACGGGCAGAGGCATGGGGTCCCAAAGAATCGGACCGGTCTGAGCGACTAACACACACACACAATGGTGCCTTTTGAGTGAAGCCTGTTTCTCTGACGTGGGGCCCCGGCTCAACAATTACCTCGCTGGGTTTCTGGAAGGGGTGAATGTCTCCACAGCGGTTTATAAGGAAAGGCTGTGTGGGCGTTGGAGAGCAGCAGTGAGCATCATTAGGGGACCCGGCTGGAGGGCAGAGGCAGGCCTGGCTGCCGCTCCCTCGTCAACAGCGGTGGTGCCCGGAGCCGTGGGAGGCCTGGCCGGGAAGCCAGGGCTTTCTCGGGGCCCGGTTCCCGCAGCAGCGGCGGCGATCGCAGCGTGGCTCTCGGGGGCTCCTGGCCGGGGATCAGCTGGCACACAAGGCGGCCAGGGAGCCCCAGCGTGCGCGGGGCCGCCAGCCGCTGACTCAGCACAACGCCTGCTCCCCGCAGCGCCGGGTGGGAACCGGCGCCTCCGCGGCCCCGGCCCTCGGCCCTCTTCGGCGCCCCCTCCGCTGGAGCGGCCCCCGCCCAGAGGAGCGCTGGCTGCCGCCTGGGCCGCAGGGAACGCAGGCTCTGATGGTCGGCTGCCTCGATCTCCGCCCTCAGGTCCTTCGGCTGCAGAGGCCTAAACGGGGACAGAGGGAGGCTCTGACTGTGCAGATGGGGAAACAGGCTCAGGGAAAGTGCAGACGGAGCCTCTGACTGAGCAGACGGGAAACTGAAGCTCAGGGAAAGCGCCTTTCCAAGGGCCTGGGCCGATCACAGTCAGAACCCTAACAGACTGCAGGCAGGATTCCCCCTCTGGTGGAGAAGAAACCATCTGGTCACCAGCGGGCCCCAGTGGGTATGAGGATGCAGGAAGCTGTGTGAGGCTGGAGGTACTTGTCTTTAGAAGATTGTAATTGCTTAGGAGTTAATACAATGTAAACTTCAAGAGCCTACACTTGCATCAGTTCAGTTCAATTCAGTTGCTCAGTCGTGTCCGACTCTTTGTGACCCCATGGACTGCAGCACGCCAGGCCTCCTTGTCCATCACCAACTCCCAGAGCTTACTCAAACTCATGTCCATTGAGTTGGTGATGCCACCCAACCATCTCATCCTCTGTCGTCCCCTTCCCCTCTGGTCTTCAATTTTTCCCAGCATCAGGATGGTACCTTTCAAAATAAATCTTAACTTTCAAAACCAAAAAAAAAAAAAAAAGCGGGAGGGGATTTCTCTGGTGGTCCAGTGATTAAGACTCCACATCCCCAATGCCTGGGGCAAGAGTTTGATACCTGATCAGAGAACTAAGATCCCCCATGCTGTGGGTGAGGCCAAAATAAAAAAAAAAAGAAAAGGGAGGTGGAAGGGAACTTCCCCGGTGGTCCTGTGGTTAAGAATGTGCCGCCCAATGCAGGGGACAGGGGTTCAATCCCTGGTCCAGGAAGATCTCACATGCCTTGAAGCAGCCAAGCCCGTGCGCCTCAACTACTGAAGCCCCACAGCACATGCCCCACAGCAAGAGAGGTTCCTGCAAGGAGAGGCTAGGGCGCCTCAGCTGAAAGTAGCCCACGCTCACCACTAGAGAAAGCCCGAGCACAGTAACAAAGACCCATTGCGGCCAAAATAAATAAAATTTTTTAAAAAGAGAAGATTCTAATCGCTTAGGAACTCTAGGTGTGCCCCCCATATGTGACCACCTCTAATCCTCACAATAACCTATAGGGATTGCGATCTCCCCAAATTGGATGTTGATGCTGAGGCCCAGAGACAGGAAGCAACCTACCTGAGGTTGCACAGCTTGTAAGTGGCAGAGCTAACATTCAACCGTTAGTCTTTGATGCTGTTAAGCTTGTGCTCTGTCAACCAGGCGATACTGCCTTTGGTTTTCCCAAAGACAGCTTTGTTGTTCAGTTGCTAGGTCGAGTCTGACTGTTTATGACCCCATGAACTGCAGCACTCCAGGCTTCCCTGTCCTTCACTAGCCCCTGGAGTTTGCTCAAATTCATGTCTGTTGAGTTGGTGATGCTGTCTAGCCATTTCATCATCTGTCTCCCCCTTCTCTTTTTGCCTTCAGTCTTTTCCAGCATCAGGGTCTTTCCCAATGAGTCGGCTCTCTGCATCAGGTGGCCAAAGTATTGGAGCTTCAGCATCAGTTCTTCCAATAAATATTCAGAGTTGATTTCCTTTAGGAACAATTGGTTTGATCTCCCTGCTGTCCAAGGGACTCTTTAAGAGTCTTCTCCAACACCACAATTCAAAAGCATCAATTCTTTAGCACAGTCTTCTTTACAGTCCAACTCTCACATCTGTGCATGACCACTGGAAAAACCACAGTTTTGACTATCTGGACCTCTGTCCGCAGAGTGATGTTTCAGGTTTTTAATATGCTCTCTAGGTTTGTCACAGCTTTTCTTCCAAGGAGCAAGTGACTTTTAATTTTGTGACTGCAGTCACCATACGTAGTGATTTTGGAGCCCAAGAAAATGCTGTCCTATAAATGAAGCCTAGATGGGGTAGGCCTCAGAAGGCTGAAGGGCTAGCCTCAGCTCTGCGCCTCCCTATCTTTTCTGTGGCCTTGGGCTAACTCCTTCCCCTCGCTTTCTTATCTGCAAATAATGGTGACCAGGCCTGCCCCGCTTCCTTCCTGTGATACTCTGTAAGGCATGTACCTAGGTACTATCATTCCCATTTTACAGATGGGGCAACTGAGACCCACACATTCCTTTACTCATGATGAATGAATCAGATATAATTTTCTGAGGGGCTTCTAGAGGCTTCTAACTATATCCCCAGAGAGGAAAGTGTCTTGCCCAAGGCTACGCACCTAGAACGGGGCCGAGCTGAGCCCCAAACTGGCAGTGGAGACTCTAGACTGTCTTCTTGGCCTCCAGGGTTGTGGACAAGTAGCCAGAGGATCACCAACTCCATGGACATGAATCTGAGCTCCAGGAGCTGGTGAGGGACAGTGAAGCCTGGCGTGCTGCAGTCCCTGGGGGTCGCACAGAGTCGGACTCGACTGAGCGACTGAACTGAACCGAGCCAGAGGATCCCAAGTTTCCAGCTCCAGCAGAAAGTCGCTCAGATCCTCCTTCAGCCTAGTCCATGGCACTACACAGATCGCAGGAAGGACCNCTGGCGTGCTGCAGTCCCTGGGGGTCGCACAGAGTCGGACTCGACTGAGCGACTGAACTGAACCGAGCCAGAGGATCCCAAGTTTCCAGCTCCAGCAGAAAGTCGCTCAGATCCTCCTTCAGCCTAGTCCATGGCACTACACAGATCGCAGGAAGGACCCTCTTCCTGGGAACTTTTGGCCTGGAACATATTTACAAAACCCCAGAGGGGATGGAAATATCCTGGCCCACTCCCTGCAGACCTAAAGTAGCAATTTTCTTATACTTTATAACCCCTCTGGAAATGCAAACTATGTAATATTAATCTAAAATTAGGAGCGTAAGTCACAAGAGAAAAGTCCCATTACTTCTGGAGAAAATGTTTTCCTAAGCCTCATCCTGGCATTTGTTCTAAATCCAAACATAGTGTTTGTGTTTCAAATAATTATTTTCTCCTGGTACTTATGGATTGGAGGCAGGATGCTTCTGAGAGAACCCACTTTTATGGTACTGTCAAATGCAGAAATCCAATCTCTTTACCTGGCTTTAGGTCATCCAGGTAGGGCCTGGATACTTGAACAGGAAGAGCCTGTCCTGTGGACCCAGGATGCCTTCTCAAATGAAGGGCACTTTAATAATAACAAGGGCAATGGTGTGACTGGTAGCTGATGCAGATTAACTGGTTAAGATGTGCCAAGAAACCCTGTGAAGTGTCTTACAACCACTACTACGTTTAATCCTTACGGTAACCCTGTAAGATGGGTATTATGATCCCATTTTACATTTGAGGTAATTAAGGCCTAAAAAGGTTAAGAGACTGGCCAAAAGCCGTGTGGCTATAGAGCCAGTAAGCAGTGGAGTTAGAGTTTTAATCCAAGTCAGCCTAACACTAAAGTCCACACAAAGGGGTGTTCCCTAGTGGCCTAGTGGTTAGGATTTGGCGCTTTTGCTGCAGAGGCCTGGATTCAATCTCTGCTCGAGAACCATCCTGCATGCTGCGAGGCACAGCCAAAACACAAAACATCAAGAAAAAAAAAAAGAGGGTATCATCTCCCCTAAGAGCTGCGCTTTCCATGTGCCAGACACAGTCCTAAGTGGCTTACACGATACTTACACGGTACTTAAACGGTAATCTCTCAATCGGCACAACAAGCCCTCACAGGACTCGGCTGCCTCCCTGTCCTTTGCTCATCGGAGCATACTCTCACTAGCTTCGTGTTTGTCCTTCTGAGCTTCTCTGGTTAAACTATGGAATTCAAATTCTTTGACTAAATTAATCCTAGCCTCCTAGGACCCTGGGCTTGTTTCTTAATTTCTTTGACCCTTAGGGTTTCCATCTGTCAACTGAGTTGGTTGGTCCCTTCATCTCTAATTTTCCAGAATTCCAGGACAAGCGCAGAGCCCATGTAGATACGGGCATAGGACATGCAGGTCGGGTAGAAACGACCCTCATCAAGGTGCAGGAAGTTTGTGGTGAGGCGGGTGTGAGGCTGGGCTCTTGGGAGCAGTGACGGGCAGGGTGGCAGGGTCCTTCGGCCGAACGGTTGTAACCGGACCCCAGGGAATGCGGTGAGTCAGGACCTCCAGGTATGTGTGACCCCAGGGGCAGAGATGGGTCTATGAGGTGGAAAATCCCTGGGGGGGTCTGGAAGGAAGACAGCTTCCTGCCCCTCCAGGTGGCTGTTCAGGGCTAGACCGCCACTGGAGGCATGTAGACAGGATCTGACTTCTAGAGAGATTTTTTTCCCCCCAAATGCAAATTGGGTCACGTCCCTCTACTGCCCAACCACATCCCCTGGATCCCTACTGCCAACAGATGAGGTCCTCAGCACGGGGCATGAGGCTGTCCCAGCCTGACACCGACTCGGCCACTCTCATCTCACGCCGGATGCTAGAGCAGGGGTCCCTGACGCCTCATTTTCTGAACACATTCTGTACGATCGCACTTCCGTGCTCCTCAGAGGGTCTCTGTGGACCCCCTCTCCCACCTCTAGGCAGTTCATCGCTTGGGCTGAGTTGCGACGATGTGTCTGATCTCATTGCCATGCTGTGGTTCCCACCAGGGCAGGGCCCCATCACAGCCACCTCCACGTGGACGGGGGGTACCCATCACATACAACCATGCAGCGAAGGCCAGGGATGTATAGAGACTAAGAGTGAGAATCATGAGAACGGAGGCGACCAGGGGCTGGGGGCCAAGGGCCAGGCTGGGGTGGGGGAAGAGGCGGGCTGGCCCACCTAGTGAAGACAGGCATCTCGGGCCCTTCGTCTTGTAAGCCCCAACTGTTCCAGCAAATCTGTAGCAAGAGGAAGGAGAAAGCAGCGTGATCCTCCTGAAAAGGAACTCCGGTTCCTTCTCTCAGGACTCAGAGCTGAAGTTCGCTTTCTTGAGGCGGCTCCACCCCAACCCCAGGTCCCCACGTGGTGGATGTGATACTGTCTGTGGTGCTACAGGGCTGAGCCCAGAAGCGGTCTCTCCTCAAGGCTCAGGGATCCTACATTTCTAGGGGCTCACTTCTGTAACCTGACTCTTTCTGAGGGAACAGGTACCTGGGGGTGGGGGTGGGGGGTGCGATTCCCAGCCCGCCACCCTGCCCTGCTTTTATCAGTACCACACCGCAGGGCATATCCAGCAAGTTCGGGCCTGCCCACAAGAAGGATTCGCCTGGTAGCCTCAAGGGAGCCACGGAAAACACACTGGAATCCAGGAACAACTCAGTAAACCTACGCAGCAGTCTGCTCCCCCAGCCCTGCTGTGCTCAGCGGAGCTGATACAGCTGACCTTCCCATTTCTGCACCGCCCTCCTCACCCCACCGGCCCCATGCTTCCCAAGACCCCAGTCCTCTTGCTCCTCACCCACTCCTTAAAAAAAAAGAAGCCCTTGGATCACCCCCGTTTCTGGTCGTGCCTAGAGAAGCAGGGTGTGTGCAGCCACGGTTTCTGGCCTGGGTGCCCTATCGCTCCTGTGCTCCAGGGCACAGATTGGGGGAGGGGGGGTGGAGAGAGCAGGGAGATGGAAGGATGGGACAGGAGCCAGGTGCTGGGGCAGGGCCCTCGTGGGAGCCTCGAACGCTGTTTCTTTCTTGTTCTTTTGGCTCTTGACCACAGTTAACTTTTCTTCCTATTTTTGTTAACACAAATCCCTGAGTGTGTCTGTGTCCAGAGAAAGTGCTATGAATAACTGATGATACATTTGTTGATGATGAACTTGTGAATCATCCTGGGGCGAAAAAGGAGTCCAGAGAGCGGAGCGGGAGCTCTGGAGCCTGCCTATGACGTGTCGTAAAATATTTAGCGAACGATGGTCCAAACCACAGGGAAAAAGTCAGAGAGATGGGAATCTGAAAGCTGCCAGGATTTAAAAGCTGTTTAATGCTAACCATCAGTGCCAGAGAGCAGAGAGCAGCTCCCTTCCTCCCTGCATTGGCCCCGAGGACACGGAGAGGGCTTTGGACCAGCAGTGGCCGTGCTGAAAGGCTCTTTGTTCGAGCCCTCCTGTAAACAAGGGATCTCCCCGGAGGTGGAATCCTCGCCTTGTCTACTCACCACACAATCTCTTTTTCCTCCACGAGGAACGGTAGGGAAGCCACTGGCTGCTTGGCATCAAAGAAGGAAAAACAACCCCCCATGATGGATCGGATTTGTCACTTTCCCATGTTCTGATGTCATTTACATAATGAGGTTGGTGCAGGGCCCCTAGATGACCTGGTCATATCTTTGGTTCTAAAGGTTTGAACTCTGAAGCTGTCTCTCCTAAAGGGTTAGGGACTTTGCATGTTTAGGACCGGGGTCAGGACTCACCTCCCTAACCTGACTCTTGGGAGATCTGTTTATTTTGGGGTAAAGGATGAAAAGATTTGAACCGAAAGCTTCAAGTGTAAAGTTACGTTCTCCTCAGTATCAACACCAGGAGGAATCCTAAACTAAGGGAGAAGCCGCAGGGGGATAATTCAGGTTGGCAGAAACAATTATCTTGGAGAAGAGAGACCTCAGCATAGACTGCTGATGCAGTGTGCTTCAAAGTCATCTTGTTGTCCCTGGCTAAGCAACGCTGGTGAACTTGGTGGCTGCAATCAACTAATCTGTTCCCTGTGCCAAGAAGGTCTCTGCTTTTAGGGATCATGCCTTCGTATGTTTTGCTGGGGAGGCATGTATTACCTAGGCAGATAATTAGCCTTTGAGGTCACAANTAAGCAACGCTGGTGAACTTGGTGGCTGCAATCAACTAATCTGTTCCCTGTGCCAAGAAGGTCTCTGCTTTTAGGGATCATGCCTTCGTATGTTTTGCTGGGGAGGCATGTATTACCTAGGCAGATAATTAGCCTTTGAGGTCACAAAAGTCCGAGCTCCCTGGGCAAGGTGACCCCAAGGAGGCCAGCAGGAAAATGTAGCAAAATTGCTCTATATACATCGGGAACAGAAGGTGGCCCTTTTCCCTCACTCGTTTTTGGTTTTGTTTCCTCTTATGTTCTTAGTCCTATAATTTTGCTTTCCTAGAATGTCTTTTCTTCCACTCTCTACCTATCGCCGAGTCCAACACATCTTTGAGGCCCACTTGAATGAGTTTATAGTCACTCATGACTTTTCCAATCTTCATTGCTTTGAACTCCTATAGTACTTGGCATCCGAACCATTCATTTGCCACACACTGTGTAGTTTAATCTGCTTTTAAGAAGGATTCATCTCTTTTCACTTCAGTGGTAAGTTCTTTTGGCAGGTACCATGTCTTATAACACTTCTGTGTTACCACAGCGTCTAACCGTTAATACTTGCCGCTGGGGTATTTGCATATGCTCTGGTATCCTGTTAGAGGGCTGCTGCTGGTGAGTGAAAATCTTGTTTGAGATTAAGAAGACTGAATTCCTGGTAGGCCTAAGGATACGCCTCACATGAGTATATGCAGGTTAAGAAACACACGCTCTGAACGGTTTTTGGTCCTGGAGTTCCATTCTTAGTCATAATTTCTAAAGCAGACAGAAGGTTCAGGAAAGTCGGAAACTGAGTAAAACATGACTTGCCTTAGAGTGAAAACTGATCAGCAATTCCATCCACATTGTTTCACGTATTTAAGAAAGCAAGGAAAATGAGAAATAAAGATGGAAAAGGATGGAAGGAAGGGAAAGCAAATGAAAGGGAAAAAAAACCCTGGAGAATGGGGTGGGGAACACCACAGACTCAGTCTTCAAATACGACCAGCAATTTCACGATGTGGTAATTTTTAATATTAAAAGTAAATTGTAAATGTATCTTTATAAACAATATGCATAAAATAGATCTATTATTCTCAAACCTTTTCTTTTCTCAAATGCTTTTTCACAGCAATTTTTTTAGGTGTCAGATTTTTCCCTCAAAACAATAGTGCAACTGGGAGAAGGAAGATGTCGCCAGGGGGCTCGGACTTGTCTGCTAATACAAGTCCTTGTAAATTTCCTGGAGGAGGGGGTGCAGACTCATGTCCGTCTCTGTTTTCTTTATTACTTGCAGCAGCTGCACGTGCTCTGTGACAATCTGCCTGAGGTCTGTCATTTTCTGGAGCAGCTTGGCAAAGAGCTGGGAGGACTCGGGGTGGTTCAGCTTGAGCTGCAGCTCCAAGGCTTGCAGCAAGTTGTCTTGTATGTCCTCAATGGGCTTCACATTCAGCAAACCTGGGCGGTCTGGGGGAGCAGAAATGGAAGACANGGTTTTTGGTCCTGGAGTTCCATTCTTAGTCATAATTTCTAAAGCAGACAGAAGGTTCAGGAAAGTCGGAAACTGAGTAAAACATGACTTGCCTTAGAGTGAAAACTGATCAGCAATTCCATCCACATTGTTTCACGTATTTAAGAAAGCAAGGAAAATGAGAAATAAAGATGGAAAAGGATGGAAGGAAGGGAAAGCAAATGAAAGGGAAAAAAAACCCTGGAGAATGGGGTGGGGAACACCACAGACTCAGTCTTCAAATACGACCAGCAATTTCACGATGTGGTAATTTTTAATATTAAAAGTAAATTGTAAATGTATCTTTATAAACAATTTGCATAAAATAGATCTATTATTCTCAAACCTTTTCTTTTCTCAAATGCTTTTTCACAGCAATTTTTTTAGGTGTCAGATTTTTCCCTCAAAACAATAGTGCAACTGGGAGAAGGAAGATGTCGCCAGGGGGCTCGGACTTGTCTGCTAATACAAGTCCTTGTAAATTTCCTGGAGGAGGGGGTGCAGACTCATGTCCGTCTCTGTTTTCTTTATTACTTGCAGCAGCTGCACGTGCTCTGTGACAATCTGCCTGAGGTCTGTCATTTTCTGGAGCAGCTTGGCAAAGAGCTGGGAGGACTCGGGGTGGTTCAGCTTGAGCTGCAGCTCCAAGGCTTGCAGCAAGTTGTCTTGTATGTCCTCAATGGGCTTCACATTCAGCAAACCTGGGCGGTCTGGGGGAGCAGAAATGGAAGACAGAACAGGAGGTTGAGTTACAAAATTCTCTGGTCCCGCATCTGAGGCATATTCAGCCAACGACTCACACTGTATTGGTTTTCCTTTGGTTCTAAAACAGCGTGCTGGAGAGAAGGTAAGCAGATAGCAGGCAAGAATTGCATACAAGGAGAATGGAATGCAAGCCAAGACTATCAGAGCTCTTTTCTGGGCCATTCTCTGCCTGGGCAAGACTAAAGCTGTGTGACCAGCTGACAGAACACAGTGGCAAGGCGATCATCTCCCCAGACTGGGGACTTTTCTGCTGGCATGTTTCTACTCATTCAGAAATCTCATTTTCAACTTCCGTTTCTTCCTGACGAGTCTATGTTTTATCACCTCTACTTACTTTCTTAGCACAAGTTTAAACACACTTTGAAAACAAAACTTTTGTCTTCTTTCTGCTTAATACAGCACATGCATTTTCAAAGAGACAGTATTTTCAAAACCTGTTACAGTTGGGAAGGAGAGACCAAATTTTAACATAGACTTCTTTTGACTAGAGAGGTTGCAGGTAATTTTCACTTTCTTCTTAATATTTTCCTTATTCGAACTTTTAAATGGTGAGTTTAAATTACTTTTAAGTTCTTAACGTTTTTGCTTCATGCAGAGCTTTTTAGATTTATCCTTGAATACTTCCTAGTATTCTTTGCTTTCTTGAATTCTACACTTCTTTTCCACCACATTTTCCAATGTATCTCTGCTGATGTTTAGGAAAAAAATGATTGATTTTGTTATATTGAATCTATTCCAATTTCACTCTTGTGGATTCAAATAGTTTTTATCATGGGTTTCTAGAAAACTTTGGACAATTACATCTGCAAATAGTCATGGTTTATATTTCTCTCTGCTTTTCCAGTGTTTGTAGTTCTCGTTTCTCTTTCTTGTCATTCTGCACTGGATAATACCTCTAAAATGGTATTAAATAACAGTCGTGTTGGGAGGCATTATCTTATTCCTGACACTGAGGGAAATGTTTCCAGTGGCTTATCACAAGGAGGGTGTTTCCTAGATTATGGCAGGTAGGTTTTTCTCCTGGCTCCCCCAGAATTTTAAAGTGTTTGGATCAGGAATTTTCTTGCATGTCATCAAATGTTTTTAAGTTTTTCTATCTACAGTGAGGAGCATGTGGTTTTCTGTTAATCTAGTGTAGTGAATTACATTCATAGATTTTCTTATACTCTTACATTCATTTGCTAATATTTTATTGTAGGGCTTTGAAATTTGCGAGATTGGTCCAGAGCCTTCTTTTCTGCATCCCATCCCTTGTCTATTGGTAATAAATGTTAACCAGCCTTACAGACTGAGTTGAGACATTTTCCTTCTGTTTCTATATAGTGATTATCTATTCCTTGATGGTTTCTTGGAATTCATTTGCAGAACCATCTGAGGCTGGTGGTAAATCTGTGACTATCTTTAACTTTCCTCCTATAGCTTTTACTTTATTCAGGCTTTCTACTACTTATAAAGGAAAATTTTAGTAACTTGCATCGGAATACAGTTGTACATAATGTTCTCCTAGAATCTATTATTTATATCTCCTTTAATTGAATGCGTTTTATGTATCCTCTCACTTAAAATTTTTATCTGCCAAAGGCTTATCTATTTTCTGCTTTTTAAAAAAGCACAACTTTTGGTTTTACTGATCAACTCTGTTTTTGAAAACTGCCTTTTGTTTTCAATTTAGCTAGTTCATTCTTTTAACTTTCTTTACGTTTATTTTTTCCTTCTTTTTCTCATTTCTTGGGTTGAATGGTTAATTCATTTAGTTTCAGTATTTCTTGTTTTGATAGATGAGCTTAAAGCGCTAAAATTTCCTCTGAGTGAAAGCCTACGGGGTGAAACAGTTTTACCCCACCGGCTTTGGTAAATCATCCTCTCACCGTTCTTTTCTAAATAGTCTGCTTTACTATTTCGATTTCACTTTTAATCTAAGAGTTATTTAGAGACAGGCTTCCCTGGTGGCTCAGCTGGTGAAGAATCTGCCTGCAATGTGGAAGGCCTGGCTTCAATCCCTGGGTTGGGAAGATCCCCTGAAAGCGGGAATGGCTACCCACTGCAGGATTCTGGCCTGGAGAGTTCCACGGACTGTACAGTCCATGGGGTTGCAAAGAGTTGGACATGACTGAGCGACTTTCACTTGACTCTGAGACGTGTTTTTAGATTTCCAAGTGGAAACGCTGAGTGTTTCTGTTTTTTCTAATTTCTGAGTTTGTTGCATTGTGGTGAGAAGATAAGATTCTCTCACTGAGACTCAGCAGAGGGGTGCAGAGACTATGGATGGCATTTAAGATACTCACTTGATATTTTACATTGATTCAAATTTTAGCTGTTGAAGGCCACTCACCTTCTGTTTTCTTTTTAACTCTTCTCCCCTTCCCTGCAAACTAAAGCACCATATGAGAGTTGTTACTTCCCTTTTAATGTCCCTCATCATCTTGCCTCCATTTATCATTGTTCCTTTGCTTCAGCCACAGTAAGCTCTTTCTAAACCGAGTCCTTCAAGTATCCCATGTTCTGTCATAACTCTGTGCTTAGGCAGTTCTGCCCTCCTGCTGGGAGCAGTCTCACACTCCCTCTAATCATCCTACTGACTTAAACTTACTCTTCAAAACCCTGCCTGTGTCCTTATGTCCTGAAGCCTTTCTGGAGACCATCCCTTCCTCTCCCCTGTTCTTCCAATCCCCTTTCTCTGGACTGTGTAGTGCCTACAAAAACCTCAACTGCCACTATACTAGGAGATTGCATTTACTGAGTGGCTATCATTTTCCCAAAATTGTACAAAGGGCTTTGCATACAGAACACATCGTTTAATCTCCACATGACTCCATGAGGTCAGTGCTTGAAGGAGGGGAAAATGGAGATTTAATTAGAGAAAGGAGAGAAATCCTGTCCAAGAACTGCCACTTGATAGTAAACAGCAGAGCTGAAATTTGAATCTGATTCCAAACACTTTACTCTCAACTTTTAGTAGGTTGTATTATAGGTACGGATTTTTTTGTTTATCTCCCCTACTTGGCCATGAGCGATCAGAGGGCAGAGACTATGTCTTGATCATCTCTGAGGCTCCAGTGGAAACACAGGAAGCACTCAGTTGACTGCGTTAATGAGTGAGAAGGCTGTTCTGGCTAAGAATCCTGGATTGAAAACTCCAGTTCTTCTGGTTGGTGAACAAGCCGAAAGGAAGGGTCAATACACAGTGAAGAAGTCTCTCGGAAACAGGGTTTTCCTGTGTCTAATAAACTCGAGTAACCTTTACCCGTTTCGGTGAGACACGGGAGAGCAACGTGCGAATGGTCTCAGGTGGGATTTTCAGAACTTTAAACGTGCTCTTAAGTTTTTTTTTCTTTTTAAAATTACAGACAGAAAATTACTTGTAGTTTGTCTTTTTTTTTTTCCCTTAACTTTTTTAACATATCCCATTGACTGGAGTAAATTTTTTTTTTTTTAAATTTTAGCACTTAATTTTGGAGCCATCACCAAGAATCTCTGATTCTGAGAATGAAACGGATGATTCAGTCCTGGCCTAGAGACTCATGCCCCTGGAGGAGTCATCCTTCCTCACAGTTGCTATGCAATCACGAAACCCCCTGATACTTCATGGAAGAGCAGATCCTGGATGAGTGCCTTTGGTTCAGCGGCTGCCAATCCTCCCCCCGCAACAGATGTGCCAGACTTTGAAGGCCTGGACAGCACACGCTTGTGCGTCGCAAGTGGCAGCGCTCTGTGTGGAAGCGTCAGTGCAGCTCCTCCGCGGGCTGGGACCCCATACTCTTAATGCAGAACCCTCTGCTCACGGGCACCCTGACTGCCTGGCCCCTCTCTCCTTCCTCCAGAGCAGCATCCGTGGGGTCAAAACTTCTGCCGAGGAGATGACGTTAATCTACTAGGCTTCATTTATCGTGACAGTTCAAACAAGCGAAAGCCACAGATGCAGCTGACGGGGCTTGCTGGAAGCCCTTGGCCGCCGCGCACGGCAATGGAACTGTTGCCTCTATGAGGGGACAAGGATCTGGGTTGGATTTTCAAGCCTCTCCCTGGCAAGGTTTTTTTTTTTTTTATGATGTGACGGATGAAGTTTGGCTGAAATTTTGTGGCCACTGATTTGTGTTTTCTCTGGTGGTGAGTTAGATCATTTACTGACATGCCCCACTGTCGCCCTCACTGGGCCCCAGTCAAGGCAAAGACTTGGAATGGACTGGAGAGGGGTCTCTAAGACCCTAGTTCAAAAGTTCTACGCTTTTTCCTTATTTGTAGTTCCCTTTACAAGATTCACATAACGAAACTGGGGGAATAAACTCAAAATCCAAGTAGAAAAGCACATTAACAGGCTCACACATTAAACTTAGAGCACTTGGCTAATTTGGAAAGCTAGAAAAGCTTCCTTTGGTCTTCAGCACTCCCTAGGGTCAAGAGCAAAACGGATGTGTCAGGCTCGCCCTCACCCCCTACTCTCCAGTCGGCTCCGAGGCCTCCTCTGTTCCCCTCGCTGTCTTTTTGCTTCCAGTTTCGTTCCACTCATACCTGAACCCCTATTGAGCTAAGCTGGGCAGCACAAAAGTGCCAGTAGAACCTGTCTACAGACCCAGCTGTCCCGGATCCCTTCCTCTTCCCTCTCCCTTCCTCTCAGCTCAGGGCCTGCTAAAGTATCACTCTTAGAAACCTTCTGAGGTCCTCTTCCTTCACCTTCATGAAGGCTAGAGTTGGGGTCTGGAAGAGGATCAAGGTCAAGGGAGCCCCCTTCACTAGCCCTAGATTGCCTAGAAAGCCCTTTTGGCAAAGTGCGTGATGACTCAGACTCCAGGACCCAACCTTCAAGGAAGCTGGAGTCAATTACTGGTTCCTTACTCCCCAGGCTGCAAAGAATTGGGAAAGAAAGCTTTCCGGTCCCCATCACACAGCGCTGGAATTGATTACAGAACACTGTTGATTGTGGGCAAATCTACAAAGTTCCCATCTTATCCAGAGCTGGTTCTGTTAGGAGCTTATCTGAAGCAGATTCAAATTCTCTGCCTACCTGGGCCAGGCATCTCCCTACCCCACATTTTCTCAGGAGATGTCTTAGTTAGAGGACCAGATGGCCATGGTGGTGTCTCCTGAAGAAGGTGCAGAAAAACCAAAGTGGATGGCTTTGTTTCTTTTCTAACTGCTGCTGTTACGACATTCCCAGTTCTTTCCTATTGGCTTTCTGATGGAGACAAATTGGAAAAGGATTGTATCCAGTACATTTAGAAAAAGAAGCCTTGATAGCTGGGGAGTGGTAAGTTGATCCAAAGGCAGTGAAAGAACTGAGCTCGGGTGAAAGTGAAGGGAGGTGGGGCTCCTTAGGGGGCTCACACTTGGCATTTCACTCCCTCTTCCTCTCAAATTTCCTTTATTCCACTGCTTCCTAAGTACACAGGTGTGTTTGAAAAGAGCAGTGGATGCTATATTTAAAATGGAAAACCAACAAGCACCTACTGTATATACAGCACACAGAGCTCTGCTCAGTGTCATGTGCAGCCTGGATGGGAGGGCAGCTTGGGGGAGAACGGACGCCTGTACATGTCTGGCTGAGCCCCTTTGCTGTCCGCCTGAAACTATCACAACAGTGTTAATTGGCTGTACCCCGATGCAAAATAAAAGGTTTTGTATTTTTTTTTAACAGCAGTGGATTTGGAAACTGAAGACTTGATCCCGTCTGTCCTCCACTTGGCTCCATGTGACTGTGGACAAATCATCTTATTTTTCTGGGTTTGCCTTAATCTTTAAGACAATAGTGGTGTTTCTTTCCTTGCGGTCATGGTGAGGAGTCAGGTAAAGGAGCTTTATAACTTAGTGCTGGTCGCTGTGTTTGTTCAGGTAGAGGCAGTTCCCACAGGGACAGTGTCTGGAGTGTAAGCAGGGGTGGGGTGGCGTCTGTGCAGCTGGGAAATGGGGTGGTTTCTGAGCTGTTACTGGCAGAGCAGAAGTTCGGGAGCGTGAGATAAGGGTTCCTGATGCAGACACACGCTGGGAGTTTGGGGCAAGCTCTCATTCTTGTAGCTGAATGCGTGTAAGCAAGCCTGTTTAAGAACAGTTATGAAATAAAGAAGTCCCAGTGCCCACATTCACACCTTCCTTAGAGGTGGCCTTGGGGTTCTGTGCTCCTTTCCTGATCTAACCATCAGAATCATGGGGACCACTACGCAAACCTCTGCATTCATCCAGGTCTGTCTCTGGCAAACTTTGGCATGACCTGTAGCAACTCCCTCCCACCATCCTACCTTTATGAGAAAAAACACAAACCTAAGAGAGTTTTCACATGCGCTCTTCTCGTATTTAAAATAAATTTGAACTGGGGCTTGACTGAGTGCAGTGATTCCTGACTGCCTCTACACTGAAATTATCTGAGGAAATTAAAAACACGCAAACGAATGCCTGGCTCCCCTCTTTCGAGACTCTGACTGACTTGGCCTGGGCTGTGACTGTTGTTCCTAAAAACTTCCAGGTGACGGGAAGCCAAGAGCAAACAGCGCTGATTCCAGAAGCATCTGCAATCTCAGCCTCAAAGCTTACTTGCTGGGTATCCCTGGGCAAGTTCCCAAACCTCTCTGTACCTCGGTTTCCTCATTTAGAAGATGGGAGACCTGACAGTAATCCAGTGCACAGGGTGGACGAGAGGATAAAATGAGTCCCGAGATGAAAAGGGCCTGGAGCAGCATCCGACACGTGGAAAGTCAGCGGTTTCCGGCTGTTTTGTGTAACGGCACAGTCCAACGCGCCTCTTTCTTCTTACCTTTCTCTGCTGCCTCTGTACCTCTCCTATTCTTTCTCCCTCAACTGCTCCCTCCTCACCCTGCTTTCTAGATGCTTTTCTTTTTCCACTCCTGGGACTGCACCTTGCAGGGGGATGCAGTGGCAGGAATCCTAGCAAGGACAGCCTACGATGATCAGAAGTGTGAGCAGTGGATGCTGGGGGGAGAAACGTGGTCAACCACTGCTATCGGAGAAAGGGCGCAACGGAGCAGACACAGGGCATCTGGGGCAAGGGTGTCAGCCGTGGAGGCACATGTTGCTGGGAGACTCTTTCCCTCTGAAGGGACTCATGGTCTAACACATCCTTGTTAGACAACAGTTCAAGAAAGCTTTGTGTCCAAGTGATAAGCACCAAGGACGCAGCAATGACACATGGGACTTGGCTAGGATGGAGGGTTGGGAGGACCACCAGCACGAAACCGTGCCCAGGTCGTACCTTACTTCATCTGCCCTTTAAGTAGCAACTGCACACCAAGTCCCCTCATCTCAAAATGCCTGACTGCTGCCTCCAAAAGCCACCTCCCTGACTACAGCCCAGGACACAAAGGCATCTGGTAACAAGGTGGGCGGGGCTTCCCCATCTGTTGTGTTCACAGCTCTTTCATCTCTTGAGGGCACCTGCAGTGAAGAGTGTGGGTCCTGTTTTATTTCCAGCTCTTTCAGAATGGAAATGGGACTGCAGACCTCAATCCTGTCCCTGGGAAGTCCTGTCTTTTTCTAACTCCTTTCACGAGCTGTTCGGATCCCTTTGTTCTGGACATTCCAGGTCATTCAAGTGAAATTCAGCCTTGGGGTTTTTCTCTCCTTCTCTGAGTCTGAACCAGGGAAGCTACTGACTCCCTTCAAGCCCCGGGAGGCAGGTCAATATCTGTCCCTTCTGTGTCCCACCCCAGCTCCAAGCAGGAAGTGGGGGCAGAGGAACCAGGCTAGAGTGGAAAGATGGAGAATGGTTTCTTCCTCTCCATCAAGCCTGACACATTCACGCTCCAAATCGAGTGAGTCTTCCTTGCTTCCTCAACCTCTAGAAGTGCTAAGAGCAAACCAAAGGGAATCAACAAAGTATAAGGTGGCCAAGAATTAGCTCTTTGCACCTCTCCCCTCCTCCCCTACATTGTCCTTGCCAACATCTTTGAGAAGAACCTGTGATCTCAAAACAGGTGTGACCTCCAACTGCTAAGTATGACCTCTCACCACATAATATCCCCCCAGACTTTACAGGATTCTGCAACTTCTCCCCCACCCCACCACCCTGCCACCACCACACACACATATTCCTGCTTGGTTCGTACCTCCTTCAGGGGCCAGCAGGGCCCAAAGTTCTCCCCTCACCCATTCTCTCCAGTATCCTTCTCCCTTGGGGTTTTGTTCTCAATCCATAGCTAATCCCCTTAAAGTGATAGCTGATAAAGAGATTAGCTGATATCTCCCTAGGAGTATTTATATGGTACTAAGGGATTTTAAGAAGGACTATCAGTGAAATTTCAAGCCATCTGACAGGCAGGATTGCATGGAGCTACTTTAAATTATATCACACAAGGGAAGAGGGAAAAGGAGCATTCATGTGTGCCAACCACGTCCCAGGCATCATGCCAGAGGCCTCACATAACGTTATGTACTTAGGGGACTGATAAGGAATTTGAGGCCCCGGCAGGTACATGTGTGCAATCACACATTTAGTAAGTGGTGGAGTGAGGGGGTTTGGGGAGTCCACAGCCTCCCACCGCCCCTCCCGCCTCTCCTGGTCCACAGACAGGGGTGGTGGGTGGGGCCCCGGGCAGCCTCTCCCCTCGCCACCTGTGCTGGCCTCTGGAGCTGGCGCTGGTTTCACTCTTCCTCACTCGAAGAGGATCTGTCTGAGTGTCGCGGCGAGCTTCTGCCAGTCTGGAAGGCTGCCTGGGGTCACCCAGAGTTCAACCACACATTGTGAGCACCCCAAATGATAAAGTGCTCCCCAAAGTGGCCCACTGACTGGCTGACTGAGCCTCTTCCAAGATGTCGGTGCAGGGACAGGAATGACTCAGCAGTTTGGCTTTCAAGCCCATGTCTGTCTCTGAGGTCAAGTGCCACGACAAATGGTCCCAGCCTATGGGGCCTGGGGTTGGGAGAGGATTTTATTTCTGAAGCAGTCACAGGTAAAGATGCTTCAGTGTTCTACTACAAATGACAAAAGCCTCTGTGTGTGTGTGTGAGAGTGTGTGTGTGTGTGTGTGAGAGAGTGTGTGTGTGTAAGTGTGAGAGTGTGTGTGTGTGGGAGTGTATGTGAGCGTGTGTGTGTAAGAGTGTGTGTGTGTGATAGTGTATGTAAGTGTGAGAGTGTGTGTGTGGGAAAGTGTATGTGAGCATGTGTGTGTAAGAGTGTGATTGTGTGTGAGTGTGACAGTGTGTGTGTGAATGTCTGTGTGACAATGTGAGTGTGTGAATGTGTGTGTGTGTGAATGTGTGTGTATGTGTGAGTGTGTGTGTGTGACAGTGTGTGTGTGTGTGACTGTGTGTGTGAGACTGAGTGTGACTGTGTGTGTGAATGTGAGTGTGTGTGAGTGGGTGTGTGTGAATGTGTGTGAGTGTGTGTGTGAATGTGAGCGTGTGTGTGACTGAGTGTGACAGCGTGTGTGTGTGAATGTGTGTGAAAATGTGTGTGTGAGTGTGTGAGTGTCAGAGTGTGTGTGAGTATGTGTGAATGTGTATGAGTGTGTGTGTAAGAGTGTGACTGTGAGTGTGACAGTGTGTGTGTATGAGTGTGAGTGTGTGTGTGTGAGTGTGTGTGAGAATGTGTGTGTGTGAGTGTGTGTGTGAGTGTGTGAGTGACTGTGTGTGGTTTAAGTTCCTCAGATGATTCTAGTGCATTCTTCTCCCTGCCTCCCCCAACCCCAAGGTCTCTGGTTTTTAGAATTTGGGTGCCAGTTGAAAACTTATATAAATATACCTCCCTCTGTCGAAACCAAGCCCTCTGTGGGACATTTCTAGATGACTCCATGCTGAGTCATCATTCAAAGCCATCTCGGCCACCTGACAGGGTCTGCCTGCTAGTCACAGCAGCACAGTGCAGAGACCAGAATACTGGGAGAAGGGAGCAGTGTCACACACCATGTGGACGCAGGGCAGGTGCCCAGTCGATATTTTCCAATTAATAAATGAAAGTAATTACTCTCTGACACAGCCATGGCCCAGATGGGGAATATGAATCACGTAATCAACACTCTTCCACTGTCCAGCTCAAGGTTCAGTCACATGAGAAATCAGATGTCTGTATTTTTTCTCAACATTACAGAGAACAGTTGGAAAAAAACAACTTTTACCCTTAGATGCCAGCCTATGTCTCATATGGATAAAGCAGATGAATATTGAACTGTAACAGCAGAATGGAAGAAATCTGCCCTACTGTTCTTCATATTATCCATAATATCTCAGTTTTAAACTATTTTTGGTTTTGTCTCCTCCCAGTCAGCTAGTAAGGATGATGCCAGCAGACGAAGAAGGCACGGGGACCACTGGATTGTGGAGGATCAGGGCCCCTCCACTCCCGAGCTGGGGCCTCCCCAAGAACAGCACAGGCCCACTCAGACACCTGCCCTCTTGTCTTCTATTCCAGAAGCGAGGGGGGCTGTCCATTCTAACTTGCAGAAACAACAGTTCTGCACCTAAAATGAAAGGATGATACTCGAGCTGTCAATATCCACAAGCTCTGGAGGGCTGTTAGGGGTAGGGAGGAGAGCTGACGCTCCCAAGCCCAGAGGCCCTCCCATCCTGGGCCCGTGGGTCCATGGCCCTCCGGAGAGGGGTGCTAGCTGTACAAGGAATGGGAAGAGTAGACATCTGGATGGTCAGGAAGACATGAAGTCACTGATGGGTATTTTAACAGTTTCACATTTCTCTCACAAAACTTCCTGGCAACCACTCCTCTCTATCAGAACCTGCTGTAAGATGCTATCCGACCACACTGGGACATATTTACTTGGGTACTTCAAGTTTATGGTCAGTTTTTGCAGGGAGCTCTGTGAACGGGGGTACTGTGCTACCTGAACAAACAGAAGAACCAGAACTGGTCTGGGGGTTAACACGGGGGCCCACTCCTTCCCAGAGCAGTCCTCAAAACTGGGAGATACAATTTTGTGAGGCAGTTGGGAACAAATGGTATCTGGAGAAGGGCTCTGGAGAGTAGGAAGTGATGTTTGCACTGTACCTGGAAATTCTTGATTGAAATACTTGAAGGTAACAGGGAAATGGTAATTTCTGCCAAAGAACTCCAAGACCAAGGTAAGTAACTGGGATAGTTGCACATCTCAGCACACACAAGCAGTGGCAGTTAAGGGCATCTGTCTAAAGGTCAGGGTGGGTCTGAACTTGGCCTCACTGATTAGGGGCTCTGTGGTCGTGGGGCGAATTGCTTATGGACAGGGAGGCCTGGCGTGCTGCAATTCATGGGGTACCAAAGAGTCGGACATGACTGAGCGACTGAACTGAACTGAACTGAAAGCAATTCTAAACTTCTATTTTTTCCATCTGTAAAATGGGGATAAGTGAGAGATTTTCTAGAATTGCAGGGAAAATTAAAGATTCAGGATGTAGGTAAAGTGCTTACCATCTATTCTGGCTCACAGTGAAGTGGTCAATACACGGAAGCTCTTTTTATTAGTAATATTTGATCACTGTTCACTCAATAAGCATTTATTAAGTACTTATTCTGGGCCGGGTTCTGTGCTCTGATTCTAATTCCAACAAACTAAAATGTAGATATCATATCTATGGGATGTCTCTGGCAGTCCAGCGGTTAAGACTCTGCCCTTTCAATGTAGGGGGGCATGGTTTTGATCCCTGGTTGGGGAACTAAGATCTTACCCCAAGGTGCAGCCACAAATAAATAATTATTTTAAAAGTATATATCTATACACATGTAAGTCATGACCAAGGATATAAACAGAGTTCTAGTGTACTGACCTGGGCGGTCTAGGTGTCACAGAGTATCAATTCTTCTTCCTTCACCTACAGATGTACAGCTGTGAAGAATTTTCCCTAGTAGCCTGTGCTCCCTGCCCGCTCTACAGGAGAAAAGCACATATTCACTCCGAGAGCAGCTCTCCAAAACTGCTTCATGGAGAAAGAACATGACTGGAATGGCTGGAAACAGGAGGAGCCGCTATATAGGTTTGCATAACCGAGCCAGACCCAAGAGGGTAAATGGGAAGCCCGGGTGGCTTGCCATCTGTGGGTCCTGCACCAATATTTACAGCTTCTCTGCCATTAGGATGGTGATGACAATTCGCCTCGATAAATATATTGTAAAATCCAGTGACTTTCCTCCCCCACATCGCGGAAGTTTGGGAAGAACTGCGATGGATTCCAAACTGTTTCGAATTAACAGAAAGAGCTTTTTCCTGTTGCTGAGTTCCAGCTGGAACCCTCCTATGCTTTTTCTCCACCAAACAGCAAACGCCCGAGGGGGGCCAAGTGTCCAGTGGAGTGTCCTGAGCTTTCCACTCGGCCTTGGCTGCTGGTAGGTTCTGGGGAGTTTGCTGGTGTGCCTGGCACGATGCTGTGTCGCCCGCTGCAAACATGCCCTTGCTGGAGGCGGTTTTATTACTCTTGACGCCACCCATCCAGGCAGTGAGACGAGAGGGAGCAAGGGCTTCTTGCTCCTTCTCTTCCCTTATCGTGACTCCCGAGGAAGCCTTGCTTCTGGACTCTGGGCCCAGGGCTCCAGAACAGTGATGGGAACACAGGTTGGGGCCATTGACCCAATGAGGGAGTTGACCACATCTGCCAGTCAAGTGGCAGCGGGAAGTCGGGGAGGTTACAGTCAGGATACCTGGGTTTCCCTTCTAGTTTCACTGCTCACGAGTTGTCAGTTCTTAGACACAACCCTTTCATCTCTGACTCTGTCTTCTCTCTCTATGGAGTAAGAATAAAGAACTGTCTGGACCTAGTGAGAGAAAGTAAGGGACAAAGTGCTGTCCTTTGGCTCGGGGAATGTGGTTCTTTTCAGTCTCGTTCTTCTTGCCTGAAGCTCGAAGGAGAAGGAGGGAGACAGGAGGAAATTCTGAGAAGAACTAGGTCATCTTGCTCAGCGAGCTGGGTCTGAGAGGTGCATACATAGTAGAGATGCTGAACACCAGGCCAATCTCAGGACCAAATCTAACAGCGTCAGCAGCTTCTAGGGTTGAAGCTGAGTGACCGTGATCTTTACCACTGCAGCTCGTTTCCCCAGCGAATACTTAGCTGGGTCAAAATCAGGTACTTTCATCTAAAAACCCCCTTTGGGTCCTCTGGGGAATGCCCCACTCTTAACCTCCACAATTCCTCACCACCCCACGCTTACATAATGCCCGTCTCCCCTTCAGTCCAGGGTCATAACCTTGACCGGGACGAAGCTCTTCTGTGAGTGACTCTTAAGGTCAGCTTAGAAGGAAGACATCAGGTTCCCTGCCCGTAACACTCCTCTCTCAAGTCCCTGAAGCTATCTGCAGACTCCAGAACAAACCGCACAGGAGAAAATAACCCCTCTTGTTAAGAACAGGTAGGATCAGAAATTTTTCAAAGCCTCTTTGCTTACATGAACATCTTCCCTTGGAAAACCCAGGATGGGAATTGAGAAATTATATGTTGTAAGAGAAATTACATGGTGTACTCAAACCACTGTCTGGGATGGTGGTTCCACCATCTACAGATGACCAGGAAGCTCATCTCATTGGGATCCAGTCTTTGGATCCAGAATGACCAGAGCAGCTCTTTCTCTGGCCTCTACCCACCAGCTTCTTTGACTAAAGGAGGGAGTCAAGTTCCTCAGTGTTGAGGAAACATGGGGTCCAGTTTATCCACTCTTACCTAGTGCCCAGAGGCTGGCTTCATCGACAAAATCAAACTTTGCCCAGGGAAGAGAAGGATTTCCCTTTTGCGATATGGGAATTTGCCAATGGGCCAATGGTTAAGTTTTTCTTTTTCTTTTTTTTTAAAGGAAGTCTCAAATGATTCACAGGGTTTTCTTCTCATTATAACTACATATATATGATTTTAAGATTCTGTGATTGGCAGCTACTTTCAGATTTCTTTTCATTACTGTGAGGATCCAGTGAACTCTGGAAACCAGCTACTGTGAAGACAGTCTGGGGAACGCTCAAAGGAACTTGTTTATACAGCATCGGCATTTAAATGATACCATTTTTAATTTTCATAATTGAAAGCCAAAGTCTGCAGTATCTTATCAAATTAAATCAAGTTATTCTCAGAGCTATTTTTGACCAATTCATACACATTTTAAAGGCCTAACTGAATAAATGATTTTTAAAAAAATAATCTAGTTTGTTTGTCATGGGGAGTATATGGCATTTTTCTAGATGAAATTATACTCTTCTCTCACGTGCCCATAAAACAACATTGCTCAGGTTCAAGAAGCCCTGAATTACCATGATTATTTCTTGCCTAAATCTTTCCTGGATAGAAACCAAGCATGTTGGAATGGCTTATTTCAAATGCCTCCCTTAATATCTGTGGTAGGAATGAATATAAACTGGCACAAACTTTCTGGAAAAACAATCTGGCAATAATGAAACAAAAGATTTAAAAATGTTCATGGCCATCTATTCAGCAATTCTACTTCTGGTAATTTATAGAGTGAGAAAATAATCTGAAATGTTAGCAGAAATTTATATGTAAGAAGAATCCCTGCAGTAGAATTTAGAACGCGTTTTCCATAATTTTCTACAACATAAATCAGCCACAATTTGCCCTTATGATATAAAGCAACCTATATGTAAGCAGGGAGATAATTTAGCATGTAATGGTCTTTTATGAAATGAAATATGTCACTGTCATTAAAAATGATGGCATACACTGGAGAAATGGAAACCCAAACCACAGGGAGGCACCGCCGCGCAGTAGCCAGAGTGGCCGTCACAGACAGCCTACAAGTGAGAGAGACTGAGGAGGCTGAAGGGAGCAGGGACCCTCCTACACTGTCGGTGAGAATGTAAGTTGGTGCAGCTGCTATGGAAAGCAGTATGGTTCCTCAAAAAACTAAAAACAGAGTTGCCGCATGATTCGGCAGTCCCACTCCTGGGCATATATCCGGATAAAACTCTAATTCAGAAAGATACGTGCACCCCATGCTCACAGCAGCACTGCTCACAATGGCCAAGGCTTGGAAACGACCTAAACGTCCAATCGACAGATGAGCAGACAGGGAAGCTGTGGTTCATATTTACCATGGAGTGAAAGGATGCCATTTGCGGCGACACCACCACAACTAGAGAGCACCATACTGAGTGAAGAGAACCAGAGGGACGAATACCACATGCCGTCACTCACACGTGAAATCTAAAATACACACATAAAGCTCTCTGTGAAACAGAGAGAGATTCACAGACATAGATGCTAGACCTCGGGCTGCCAAGAAAGACAGGAGATGGGGGAGGGCTGGAGTGGGAGGCTGGAGCTGGCAGACGAAAGCTATTACCTAAAGAATGGACGGACAGCAGGCCCCACTCTATAGCACAGGGAACCATGGTCAGCATCCTGTGGCAAATCATGACGCGGAAGAGTGAAAAAGGAATAAATACACACACACACAGCTGAATCATTTTGCTGTGCAGCAGAGATGAACACGACGCTGTGAGTCAACTATACCTCAATTAAAACAAATTTTAAACGGCAGCACACATATATGCCAGCGCAGGCACAGAAGCGTTTTGGTAGGAGAAACAGACCTTTGTTGATCCTATTTTATTTTGAGGATATGGGGCTTTACTTTTCACTTACACCTTTCTATACTCTTTGAATCAAAAGATGACCATATATTACTCTTATTTTTAAAATTAAGAAAAATATTAAGTGTTAATGACATGACAAATGATTAGGTGTAAAAAGAAATATAAACATGGTACATGCTCAGTTGTTACCATGTCCGACGCTTTGTGACCCAATGGACTGTAGCCACCAGGCTCCTCTGTCCGTGGGATTCTCCAGGCAAGAATACTGGAGTGGGCGGCCATGCCCTCCTCCAGGGGATCGTCGCTACCCAGGAAGCCAACCTGGGTCTCCTGCATTGCTGGCAGATTCTTTACCATTGAGCTTTGGGGAAGCCCATAAACATGGTATATATAGTATAATTAGGAAAAATCTTAGAAATAGATCACATGTTAATAATTATATTTCTATATTTCACTAAAAGTAAAATGGGCCTTAAAATACTAGCTAAACAACACCAACTTGTTTTCTAATCTGGTTGCTCAAAATTGAATCTTTTTCTCCCAATGGACCTAACCTAAACTGGAATCTCATTCTTTGTTGAACGAATCACAGATTCCAGAGATTCAAGGGTCAACTGAAGAAGGTATCAAAACACGTCGGATGGCATAGTTTTGCTATTATTAACCATCACGTGACAAAGGGCTTGTGGCATCAGAGTTAATCTGCACTGTGCCGTTATCTGTTTGCACCCTGGTCATGTAAAGTGGGCTGCCAGTGTAGACCGTGGAGCCACCTAGATGACCTCGGTTCATCATCCTGACTCCATCTTTGCTGTCTGGGAGATTCTGGCCAAGTTACTGAA
>SJYA01003803.1:0-17376 GCA_006410615.1 Neotragus moschatus | reverse complement strand
GAAACAGAGAGAGATTCACAGACATAGATGCTAGACCTCGGGCTGCCAAGAAAGACAGGAGATGGGGGAGGGCTGGAGTGGGAGGCTGGAGCTGGCAGACGAAAGCTATTACCTAAAGAATGGACGGACAGCAGGCCCCACTCTATAGCACAGGGAACCATGGTCAGCATCCTGTGGCAAATCATGACGCGGAAGAGTGAAAAAGGAATAAATACACACACACACAGCTGAATCATTTCGCTGTGCAGCAGAGATGAACACGACGCTGTGAGTCAACTATACCTCAATTAAAACAAATTTTAAACGGCAGCACACATATATGCCAGCGCAGGCACAGAAGCGTTTTGGTAGGAGAAACAGACCTTTGTTGATCCTATTTTATTTTGAGGATATGGGGCTTTACTTTTCACTTACACCTTTCTATACTCTTTGAATCAAAAGATGACCATATATTACTCTTATTTTTAAAATTAAGAAAAATATTAAGTGTTAATGACATGAGAAATGATTAGGTGTAAAAAGAAATATAAACACGGTACATGCTCAGTTGTTACCATGTCCGACGCTTTGTGACCCAATGGACTGTAGCCACCAGGCTCCTCTGTCCGTGGGATTCTCCAGGCAAGAATACTGGAGTGGGCGGCCATGCCCTCCTCCAGGGGATCGTCACTACCCAGGAAGCCAACCTGGGTCTCCTGCATTGCTGGCAGATTCTTTACCATTGAGCTTTGGGGAAGCCCATAAACATGGTATATATAGTATAATTAGGAAAAATCTTAGAAATAGATCACATGTTAATAATTATATTTCTATATTTCACTAAAAGTAAAATGGGCCTTAAAATACTAGCTAAACAACACCAACTTGTTTTCTAATCTGGTTGCTCAAAATTGAATCTTTTTCTCCCAATGGACCTAACCTAAACTGGAATCTCATTCTTTGTTGAACGAATCACAGATTCCAGAGATTCAAGGGTCAACTGAAGAAGGTATCAAAACACGTCGGATGGCATAGTTTTGCTATTATTAACCATCACGTGACAAAGGGCTTGTGGCATCAGAGTTAATCTGCACTGTGCCGTTATCTGTTTGCACCCTGGTCATGTAAAGTGGGCTGCCAGTGTAGACCGTGGAGCCACCTAGATGACCTCGGTTCATCATCCTGACTCCATCTTTGCTGTCTGGGAGATTCTGGCCAAGTTACTGAATCTTTCAGGGCTTTGGTTCCCTCATTTGCAAAAGAGTATTTACCTTACTGGGGTTGTGAGAATTAAATGCATGTGTGTGAAGTGGTTAGAAAACTCACTGCACACAGAGAATACTCAGTAAGTAAGTACTCACTACTTACTCTTCTCGTTACTAACACATGCGCATCTGACTTCAGAAGCACTCTGCTCTCGCGTAACTGGACCACGAAAGACGGCGGAGTGGGCCTTGCTCTTTGCGACATGCCGTCTAGTCCACACAACTTACATCTAAAGGACCGCTGTTCCCCTACACATCAGTCTTCAGGCACAGGGGGTATTCTGTAGAGCGCCCACAAAAACTTCGCCCTAAGTCCACCTCAGTAATAAAAACTGGTTGTCTGAAGACAATTTTTATATAGAGAGATGACACTAAAACTTTCTTCTACTCAAGTTGGAAACCCATGAGGTGCCAGTGAACGTAGCATGTAGTGTAAAACCTGGCTTTCAGAGTTGGTTAATTAGATCATGCCCTCGCAAGGCCAAAAGTACAATGAATGCCTAAAAAACTCAATGTATTTCTCTGCTGGGTGTTCTCTGGTTCGGACTGCATTCTTGGTCACAGCCAACCACCTCATCAAGGTACTGTCAGGGGAGTTGTCAGAGGCCTCCACACGGGAGAGGAGGCAGAAGTCAGTAGATGTGTGCTCTTTGATCCCTGAACCTGCGGAAGTGATTCAAAGTAACACCTCGCTGATGGTGGGGCTGGACCATAACCTGACCACAACATGCAGTGGTACTTTCTCTATGCAAGTGAGCATCGTCTCACAAAGTTATACATGGCATTACTTATATGAAAAATAGACTGGCCTTCTGGAAAGGAACAGAAAAAGGAAATAAAGAAGGGAAAAAAAAAAAAAGGAGAAAAGGGCATTTGTCTTCCAGGTTTGGATTTGACCAGAAAAAAATATTTTTTTTCAGAATAAAGGAAAAGCACCTGAGTTACCCACAGCCGTCAGAGAGGAAATCAACTGATATTCCTTCTCGGTATGTCTCATGGGTAGCGACACTCCCAGGGCATTATCCCACTGGCACTCTCTGTGTGGCAAGTGTGGTAAGTGCAGAGGGAAAAAGCGCAAAGCCTCACGCAAAGGCAAGTCGACATTCATTCAGCCATCCCACTCCCACCCCATCCTCCTTCACGGAAAACCGCAAGCAGCAGCTTACCTCCACTGAGAATAATGACAGCTATAAATATTGCTAAGTCGCTGTCATCTAATTCCAGTGCGTTGAACTTCACAGCAAACTCGAACTTGGGCTCCATAAAGTCACCAAAGGGCTTTCGCAGGCTCTTTAGAAACTCCCTTGTCATGAATCCTTGGCCCTCGGATATGAGGACCCCATCCTTATTCATCAAGGAGGCCAGCATCGTGTAAATGATCTCGTGCACGCCGTATTTTAGGAGAGTTACTTGGTCGTTCAAGTCAAGGTTCACAAAGCCAGGGATATTCTTGGCATACTCTGTGATCTCCTGCACGGCTTCCACGGAGCGAAACTGACACCCCTGGAAGATGCGGATGGCCACCTCTTTGCTGGGCTCCTGCAGGGGACTGATGTGCTTGAACTTGATTTTATCTTCTCCCATCATTAAGGAGTTCATGTCATAGATAACAAACGGCTGCAAAGAAAAATGGGAGAAAGTGGCTGAGTTGGAAATTTCTCATTCACGGTCAATACCATCCCAGCTTCTTCACAGACACTTGCTTTGCTAACCAAAATCTTTCAAGTTGAAAACACTGAACAATGAGAAAAGACTCATGCCTTGATTAATGCTCCAAGTTGTCTTCTGGAACCAAACATATTTCACCAACATCGGTGATAGGATACCACAACCGGTGACTCGCCAGCAGCTCCAGTTCCTGTTGTCTGGAAGGTCTTTGTTGTTGATTTAAAAAATGATGCAAAAATCTACTGTTTTATTCTAGCTTTCAATGGGATACATTTTTAACCTTCTTTCAATAAAAAAAAAATTATTTCAGCAACTCAGGGTTGAACAGACCCACTTGGACATAAAGTAATCTTGCAGTTTTAGATTAGATCCTCTCAGAGCGTAAATGAAACATAATGTATATGTAAACTAAACTATAGAAAAATCAGCCTGAAAGCAGACGAAAAACACAGAGTCAAGAAAATGTCTGTTTCTTTCTTTCCTCTTTTTTTTTTTAATGCTCTGGAAGCAATCTGTTTCTGAAACAGCAGCTGCATAATAAGGCCTATGGGCAAACACTACAAAAGTGGCAAATTAAAAAAAGGTTGGAACTTATTTTTCAAAGTATCTGTCCTTAAGGGTCAAGAATCAATAAAACTTGTTTATCAGTTATTCAGGTTTGCAACAGGCTGCTAGCAAAAGCCTGTTGGGTTTGTCCACGAAATAATCTTTCTCTTTCATTTCCTTGTATAGATTTAACCAGAGGTTTATGGTCCTTGTGAAATTCTCAAGGCTACTCTGAATAAGTGACCACAATTATATATATACACACACATGTATATACCTACTGAACTCTGTAAGGAGCTACCCCTCACTTCTAGTCATGTGTTCTACTCAGAAGCAAGGAATAAGATGTGAGGGTATCTGGCTTCCAGCTTTGGTTCTGTGGTTAACTCTGTGACTTTAGAAAAGTCATTTATCTTTCCTAGCCCTCAAATTTCTCATCTGAAGTGGATTGCATAGATTTCCAACTCTTCTCTTGAGGATATGCTAGTTACATTTCTTGGAAGTAGTGTTTGTGATGTGTGTGTGTGTGTGCTATCTGTGTAAGTGTGCACATACACACACGTCCACTGAATATGAAGTCTCTGATGTACTAAAAATAAAGCTTCTTTTGAAAAGCTTTATTGAGAGATATTGAGAATTCTCTCCTCTTTGGCAAGAGGAAGCAGACACAGTGAGAACCAGCAGTAGCCAGCTTCAGGACCCACCGGTTCAGACAGTCTCAACTATTAATCTCTACAGTAGTCCAAGATTGTTATCAAACTTTTTGAGGGGAGGGGCATGCCACATGTCTTGCAGGATTTTAGTTCCCTGACCAGGGACTGAACCTCGGCCCATGCAGTGAAAGCGCTAACCATTGGCCCACCAGGGAATTCCCTTCACTAAACTATTAAGTCTATTCTGCACTGAAGGAAATAATACTAATTCTAAGGGGCTTTAGATGTTGAGTAGATTCTCAAACTTGCCTCTTATTTCAACAATATTCACTGGAGTTATTTCAGAAATTACTTTTTTTAAACCAAAAAAAAATTCACTCCAATTGTATTGTTTAGCAAATACACTTAAGTCTCTTAAGTCTTCAAGTAAGCCAAGAATGAACAGTTCATACTGCTTTGAGGCATTTTGCTCTTTTCTCTACTTCAGACCTTAACGGGAGGAAAAAAAAAAAAAAGGACAGAGTGGATGGACCATCTCTTCAGTTAACATGTGCTGAGTTTTTCCAGAATGCCAGATTCTGATGCTGACAAACACTAGCTTTTACAGAACCTAGGAGAAGGTGCTTTCTGATCTCAAAGAGTTTTGTGGCCCATTTTAATTTATGCTACCAAGAGGCTGGCTTTCTTTACCACTATGAGAAATCTGAGGGCACCTGAAGAGTCCACCTGCTCCTGTACAAACACAAATAACAAGGATATAAAGTCATCACCTCTTCACGTGTGGAAGGACGGTACCTCATCTGCCCAGCTTTTGGATGACCTCAGTCCCTCAGCTTCTTGGCACAGAATGGATGCGTAACATTCTCCCACCTCCATGTAAGCAGTTTCTCTGGAACTATGCCCTGATAAATCATCCTGTGACTCTTCCCCCTCAACTTCCCCTGTCCCCTCATATAAAGCCCCAGGTTCCTGTTTTTGAAACTCTGTGATAGTTGCACAGAAGGCACAAAATCCTGCTAATTTTCTCTCCCAATTTAACAACAATGTGACTTGGTAACCCCTTGGCAATCGACGTTGGTCAGGATTTCCTGGCAGTAAACACTCAAGGACAGAGAAAGGAATCAGCAGCCCCCACCATCATGCCAAACCATTCCAGTTTTTTTCTTTAAAAAAAAAAAAAAAAAGATCCCTTCAGCATTTTCAAAATGTTGAGTTGGCAGAGGATTCTGGGTAAGGACATGCAAATGAATCCCAGGTGGGTTTCTTTGTTTTTCCTCGTCATAGCTGATGTTGCTGTTTTTTTTTTTTTTTTTTTGCACTTCTGAAGTCTGCATAGATCCTTTCAGCTCCCGTGTGGATCTATGAAGCTGCAGGAGTGATCCAGATGTGATCTGCCTGGAGATCTGCCTTTCTTTGCCACCCATTCACCAATTATTAGACTGCAAACAGTTAACACGCACATTTTTAAAAAATTAATGAATTAATCCGTTTGGCTGCACTGGGTCTGAGTTCCGGCACACAGGATCTAGTTCCCTGACCAGGGATTGAACCCAGGCCCCCTGCATGGGGAGTGCACAGTCTTAGCCACGGGACCACCAGGGAAGTCCCAACCCACACACTTTACATTGGGATTCCTCATACAGAAACAGCAGAAGATAGTGGCCCGCCAGGTTTACAGATGGCTGAACTCTGAAAACCACGAGGGGAATTCGGCCTGTGGAGTTTATCTTGAATCAATGACTTAATATTATATTTCTGGTAAAACGCTCCACACAAAACGTCCTTCACTTGCATGCTTCTGTCTTTTCCACAAAGCCGTATATGTTCGACTAGCTTGCCCGGTATCATGGCATGATCTGCCATTGTCAGAGGAGCCACTTCCTCTTTAGGTTTGGTTTTAATGGTTTTACACTTCTAATTTGGGGCTAACAAGGTGTTTATCTTCAGACACTGTATCAAACGGCTAGATAAGCATCTCTCCTTAACAGGAAAGAATGCTTAACTACATTATCAGGGTGAGATCCAGGCTTTGTGGGGCCTGAAATGTACATGACTGCTGAGTATATTTACAACAACTGTTGGGTTCAGTAATACAGATTATAAGAACAAATAGCTCAGGCCCTTCCCTGAGCACTGGAAGGGGCTCTATGCAAGGGAAGAGGCCCTGAGGCTTCATTAGCTTCATGGTGAATCAGCCTCTGGCTGTTATAAATGCTTGCACTTCTACAGACCACAAAAAGGTCAGGATGGAATGAGGAAAATTGCACTTGAACATAATGTTTCTCCAGGGGAACAACGTGATTTCAGTAAGAGGAAGCTAGTTTTCTTTGGAGAGATACAGCAAATGTAATCTAAGTTGATATATTTTGATTTCCAAAAATGGCTCCACATATCAAAACTGGGATGGGGTTAAGGGCACTGTTTTCATAGATAATTAAAATTAGTTCTAGAACTATTGCACACCTCCTATGTATAACACAAAGATCACAGGAAAAGCTGGCTTATTAATGAAGACAAGTTAGAGCAATGAAAGTTTACATTTTTGAAAGGACAGATAGAATAATACTGTTCCTTAGCAGTCCAACGTCCGCATTTTAATGTATGAGTTGGTTCCGTGACTACAGACGAATGCTGTAAATTTACAGCTCCTTTTGAATAATAAAATGGCAACCTAGGAAAGACAGATGAAAAAACCAACTGAGAAAGCAGGGATTATTCTGGTGATGGGTTTTCCCAGGTGGCTCAGCGGTAAAGAATCCGCCTGCCCATGCAGAAGGCGCAGGTTCCATCCCTGGGTCGGGAAGATCCCCTGGAGAAGGAAACGGCAACCCGCGTCAGCATCCTTGCCTGGGAAATGCCAAGGACAGAGGAGCCTGGCGGGCTACAGTCTACGCGCTGGCAAAGAGCTGGACGCGACTCAGCGACTAAACAACGGCAACAATTCTGATGACATCTCCAAGCTGGGAACCTGAAATTAGCGAAGTAGACAGCTCTACACTCTCACAGTCACTTGGTAACCACATCAGAGTTGAAACTGGCCTGGAAAAACGGTGCTCTTAGTTTAGAGCCGGGTGGTCTTAGGTTTCTTGATGGATTAGAGCAAAGCCTCAAGGAAGAAAAGTGAAGGCTTAGGGCCTCGTCTTCTTCATCTTCTCCTTCCTTCATCCTCTCCTTTGACCGTCATCCTCTGAGGCACACACGGTTGTCCTCAATTATTAGCTCCAGTGGGTGAATGTTCATCCAGATTGCACTGGCTGGGTTTCCTCAATGTCCTTCTGGCTTCTCCTCTGTCGCTCCCAGTTCCCTCTTGTGGAGAACCTCTGGCTGTAGGGAGCTAAGAGCTAGGTCTTCAGGAAGAATCTGCAGCATCATTCTCTGACTGGGCATGAATAAACTGAAGCTAAGAGACTTTCTAAAGTCAAACAGCTGTTTATAGCAGACCCTAAACCAGATCCCCTCACTCATGACTAATTCTTTTCTCTTCCTGCTACTTTCTACATGACTTCCCCACTTTTGCTTTTTTTTTTTTTTTTAAACATACAATGACAATTCTGGGAGGAACTGGGGCTTCTAAACTCATCTATGCTGGGGTCTTGGCACAGGGCCTTTGAACTCTTACTTCCTAGAGATGCCATTTAAGTGCTAAAGACTGAGGGCAAGGGGAGGGGGTGACACAGGCTGAGATGATTGGATGACATCACTGACTCAATGGATGTGAGTCTAAGCAAACTCTGGGAGACGGTGAACGACAGGGAAACCTGGTGGGCTTCAGTCCACAGGGTCACAGAGAGCCAGACGTGACTTAGCAACTGAACAACAATGTGGGATCAAAGTTAAGTTTGAAAGTCTTGCCAGTGTATCTCGTTTTCCTGCCATCATTTAAAGATTTAACACAAAAACTTAATAGGAGGAATTGTTCACACTTTAATGACCCAGCACATACTCTCATCTCTTAAAGAAACATCTATGGCTGACCAAAATGTTACTCAGCTGGCAAATAAGCGTACTGACCAATTAGGTCTAATTATTAAAGATGAAAAAAAATTTAAAAATGCTTTTCTTCTTGACTATATAGAATATTATCTTCTAAATTTATTGTCTAAAAGAAGGCCATTTGTTCAGATCTGTTATATCTTCAGTGATTCCTGACAGTACTGGAAATAAAGAAATTTATTTTTTTAATGTGACGCTATAGATTAATGATTCCAGAAGCCAAATTTCTTCAATAGTGATCAAAACAAAGCAGCACGGCCATTCTGCTCCTTATTGATACCACAGTTCCCAAGCCTCTTTTTCTCTGAGGGTCTGTCTGTCTGGTGTCTTCCTTCTCAGGGGAGCAAATTCCAGCTCACTCAGGGAAAAGGGGAGAGAGACCACACTTAGTTTAGCTGGTAAGCATAGGATTTAAAAGGACTGATATCTTTCCAATAGTTTGAGTTACTATATTTGACGGCCCTTGTAAATTTTAGGATGCAAACATTTAAATGAGTACAGAACTGTTTTCACAAAAGTTTATATTTCCATACTGGTTTTACTATTCCTTGGTCTCCTATTTCACACATGTTTAGAAGAACCATTTTTACGATGGCACCAGTTTGCTCCTGCAATTATAAAAACAGGGACTCCACATATATGCATTATAAGCAGTGTGATGCTTCGGGACCCAAAGTCCAATACAGTATAAACAACAAGCTTTATTCCTTATTTGCAGATAGAGTGCAGCCAGGAGGGCCTCACCATCCCTCAGACAGGGAGTGAAAAGCTGGCAGACACACCAAGGGTTTTTCTATTTATTGTTTTATGACAAACCATGGCACTGAAAATGGTTTTTTGAAAACCACTCTCTGTTTATTTTCATCAACAAACATGAGACCATGTGACAACCATACACCCAGTGTGATCATCACAGCAGAGTAACAGTCAAACACTGGGAACTTCCAAAGTCCATTCAGTTCTCAGGTTGCCTTCAGGAGACACAGCACCCTGGTTCCAGCATATTCGTGGTTTTAAGGGTTCTATAGATTCTCTCAAAGAAGGGGTCTGGGCGGGAACAAGCCATGGACAGGGAAACAGACTCATGGGGAGAGTCAGTTCCATTTCTATTTGCGGGTGGCTCAAAGGTCCAGTGCTCCTAAAGTTTCTTCTCTGATGTCCCACATCCTGTGATTCCAGTACCCCATCTTCCCCTAAACCCAGAGCCTAAAGTTCCCAAATATTCTTTGAGGAAGGACAATGAAAGTGGGACCATCATATTCTAGAGGTATGACGTCTAAGTGTAAAAGATAGGAGAGGAGCCCCTGGTGGCCCACTGGTTAAGAATCCATCTTGCAAAGCTGGCCACACGGGTTTGAGCCCTGGTCAAGGGACTAAGATCCCACATGCTGCGGGGTAACTAAGCCCACACGCCACAGTCTGTGCACTGCAAGGAAAGATCTCTCGTGTTGCAACTAAGACCCGATGCAGCCAAATAAATATTTCTTTTAAAAAAGGAGCATTTACCTGTTCTTCACGGTGCCAATGGCACCAGGGAATAAGAGACAGAGGAGAGATGAGTGGGGAAGAGAGAAGCCCTGGTTTGCCTGGAGACAAATGCTGGAGCTGGGCCTGAAAGACTAGCAGGTGCTTCACCAGTGAGACAGAACAGGCAATGGTTAAATGGAGCAGGAAGATAAATTTAAAGAAAAGCCTCTTCAATAAAGCCATTTCCTTTCCCAAAGGTTCTGGATAACTGGTTATCCACTATGCTGAGCAGCCTTCCTCCAGCTTGGCGGAACCCACCCTCATGACAGCAGTTCCAGTGGGGTGTGCAGTGAGGCCCAAATCGCTCTCCCCAACCAGCCACAGCCCCTTTTCTAGATCCCCCCCATCCTCTCAAGAGTCCGCACTTCTGCAAAACTTTTCTTATCAATGCAAATCTTCACTTTCAAAAGTCCTGGCCAAGAAGAGATAACGTAACAGCCCTGAGATAGATGCTATCAAATGGATAACATGACCATGTAAGATAAAGAACAAATCTCTAGTCTCACTGGAAATCACATTCTGATTTTATTTTTTCCCTTTCCCATATTCCTCTCTGCACTATTTCTTTCCACTAGTGCTTAATTTGATTTTGCAAGATAAGGAGAAAAGAGAGAGCCAAACAATTCAATTTCAGCTTTGTGTAATCAGAGGGTGGATTATTCTAATTTGGCCCAGTCCTTCTTTCCTTCCCAGACCTTAACAAGAGGCAATTCTGCCTCCATCCAGACTTTTAATGATGTCCAGGTTGGTGAGCAAATCTTGGGCTAAAGGCCTTCTGATGAAAGTCCAGATTTTCAAAGGGCATAGGCAGCAGCTTTTAATTCAATTAAGCAAACACCTTGTGAGTGACCATTATAGACAAAGCGCAGTCTTAGTTACTATAGGGGGAAGCCGATAATTAAGCATTTTATGGCACTCTCCCTTAAAATAGCTTAATACCTATTTACCCCATAAAAGTTGGCTTCACAACCCTCCCCCCATAAAATTCCCTGGAGAAGGGAATGGAAACCCACTCCAGTATTCTTCCTTGGAGAATCGTATGGACAGAGGAGCCTGGCGGGCTACAGTCCACGGGGTCACAAAGAGTCAGACACAACTGAGATAGTAACGTTAATACTCCATAAAGAGTCTCGGTTCCCCGGTGGCTCAGAAGGTAAAGAATCTGCCTGTAATGCAGGAGACCCCGGGTTGGGAAGATCAGTCCCCGGGTTGGGAAGATCCCCTGGAGAAGGGAATGGCAACCCACCCCAGTATTCTTGCCTGGAGAATTTCATGGACAGAGGAGCCTGGCAGGCTGCAGTCCATGGAGTCCTAAAGAGTCAGACACGACTGAGCAACTAACACACAAAGACCCTACAATTACCTTCATTTTAACTCAAAGATTTAGAGCCAAAGACTCAATTGCCGTGAGCTTTTAAAGTGATTTATGGTGAATCGGGCTCTGGACCTCTCACAGTTAACACACAGTATGCTGGCCACTGGAAGTGTACATTTAAAATCTTGACTACTGGAGAAAAATTTTCTTTTTTTTTTTTTTTTTAATGCTTTCCTCTTATCTTTCAGGTACTATTAAATTAATAGGACTTCCAGGGTGGATTGCAGGTCTGGATGGGGAGATAAAGAGAAGGTGAGAAAGTAGTTTCTGGAAACTGAACGGCCCGAGGCAAACTGTGGAGTAAACAGTGTGCTCTGGGCTCTCCCTGGTCACCAAGCCTCTCCCAGCTCAGGGTCTCCTGCTTGGCTCCTTGTCACACATGGGGCTCTCAGAGAACTGGCGCAAGCTGCCTTCCACTGTTAACTATTTAGCCAGGCTGCTCTGATTTTCTTGTTTCTCTAACCTTTAAATGAACACGGTTTACCTTCCATAGTAAAATCAGCTAGGCTGGGGCCATTCATTTCTGTTTTGCTGTGCCCTCATTTTTTCATTTAAAGAATACATAGGCTCTGCTTTTTGTTGTTTACTCGCTAAGTCGTGTCTGACACTTTTGAGACCCCCATGGACTGTAGCCCGCCAGGCTCCTCTGTCCACGGGATTCTCTGGGCTAGAATACTAGAGTGGTCTCTGCTGTTTCCTCCTCCAGGGGATTTTCCCGACCCATGGATTGAATCCAGGTCTCCTGCATTGGCAGGTGGATTCTTAATCACTGAGCCACCAGGGAAGCCCTAGACTCAGCTTTATCATGACCTACAACCTGTTGCCTGCCCTATGGAAGACGGTAGCTCCTCGCTAGAATTCGAAAAGAACGAAACAGTGCAAGGAAAATTTCCTGACTGTGAAGGTACTGGGGCAGCAGAACAAGGTGGGAAATTCCTGCTGTTCTAAACATTCATAAAAATCAACCATCACTTAGAATGTTTTCCCAAGGTGAAAATTCTTGGGAATTTCACCACACAGTGCTTCTGTCAACCGGGCCATTGCTGGCCAATGGGCAGGACTGGCTTCTGGGAGAACAGAAGAGGATAATACAAAAAGAGGATAATAATAGCAGCTGCAAGGTAGTGTGGGTCTTGAACATAATGAATGTGCAAGACTTTTAAAAACCTGTAAACAGCTGGATAGAGGTCTAATACTGTTAGGGTACTAGAGATCTCTCTGGCAGTCAAGAAGCCCACTGCCTTTGTTGATAGTTGGCTTTTTACGCAGCCAACTGCATAAAAAGTTTTCCTTTTCTATTAGCTGATTCTACTCTTATGGTATAGCTAAAAGAAAAAAAAAAATTAACGTCTTGAGAAAGTCATCAAAGTACAGTAACGGGTGATAAAACTTTCTCCCAGATAAAATTAAGTGGGGAAAGAGTTACATATTTCTATTCATCTGTTCAGTAATCGCACACCTCCCCTGCAGGTGTTCATTGAAAGTAAATGACAACATGAAAAGGCTTTCAAGGGTTGGGACAGTGTCTTCAGAACGTCCTGTGGTTCTTACTACCCTAGGAACCTACTACATTGTACTCAAAACCAGACCCTGCCTGTGAAAACTGTGGTCCAGAGATGGGATCCAGGTCACAGTTGAAGGTGATGGCAGGACTGGGGACAGAGTTCAGGCACAGTTACAGTTTGTTCCAACGTAATTCCCAAGTGCTTTCTCAGCTTGTTACCAGGGAAGAATTCTACTCCTTGGAAAATGGACTCAACCACCATTATCACCCAGGCTGGGTTTCCTAAACAGGTCATCAATGCGCCTGCTGATGTTTGAGAATCCCCTGTAGTAGCCCAGGCTGCCCAGAGCCCCTGAGAAGATAAAACCCAAATACACAACACGAGGACAGGGCTCCCAGCTCCCTGGGAATAATAACCAATTCAGCGCTACAAGGAAAGAAAGGTGGCATGATGTCTGAAATATATTTTTATGCCCCACAGAGAACTTCTGAGAGGTACTCGAGTAGTTCTGCACGACACAATTGTGGGATCGACCACCTTTTCCAAACCTAGGTCAGGCCCTTCCCAGAGAAAAACAGGGCTGCTTGAAGGCCTACAAATGTGGCCAGTGATTTTGATGCCAAGAAAAGAAAAGATATGGATCCTGAAAGAGCATGATGGCATGAGGGAGGCCTGAGTTCATTTGTTCAAGTTATGATGACGTGCTGCAGAGTCAGACACGGCTTAGCAACTAAACCACCACCAAGATGACTCGTACCTTTCTATACTGGTCTTGAAATTTTTATTAGGAGAGCTTGAAGGAGTTTTTCCCTATTTAAAATAATGTTTACTTACCGTATCTGAAAATGCTCTCTCTCCTCTATTGTAGACTCAGCCTGCGGTGGGTACCAGCCAACCACAGAAGGGTACCCTGTGTGTGTGTGTGTGTGTGTGTGTGTGTGTGTGTGTGTGTGTGTGTGCGTGCGCGCGCACACGCGCGCAACACGTATGTGTAGGTGCGTAGTTGCTCAGTCGTGTCCGACCCTTGGCAACCCTATAGACTGTAACCCGCCAGGCTACTCTGTTCATGGGATTTCCCAGGCAAGAATACGGGAGTGGTTTGCCATCCCCTTCTCCAGGAGATCTTCTCAACCCAGGGATTGAACTGGGTTCTCCTGCATGGCAGGCGGATTCTTTACCACATCTGCGCATAACATGGTAAGTCATTCACTCAAAGGGAAAACAGCAACAAAACCCAGCCACCCCAAATGAAGACAGCAGAAGAGTACTAACTGATTTGTCTGTCGTCTTTCCCGTCAAGATCGCCCTCGCCTTTGCTTTGGTCAGTGGGAAGGACTTTATGTACGAGTCATACAAATGCTTCGCCAGGGCCCGGAGGTCAGCAGACTCTGGGTTCAGCTGGTCGATATCGCTGGAGATCTCCGCTAACAGCTTTTCCTTCTCGGCCTGTGGCATGCGCCCAAACCTGATGGCTACAGAATAAGAGAAAGGGCAGGATGAATTAGTGCATGCCTGTGTATACATGTATATTCCTGTGTGTATATACATACACACGCATCACAATTTCTTTATCCTTTCATCCATCAGGCAGTTTCCATGTCTTAGCGATTATAAATCATGCTGCAATGAGCATGGGAGGGGTGGCAAGTGAATTAGGTTGAGTCTTATTAAAAACATTTTTGTCCTTTAACATCTAAGGAGTGGATTCGCAGTCATATCAGGCTTTTGACAATGAGTAAGGCTTCCTCTCATGGTCAGTTTTTCCACTTTTAACACGTTTCTTCTGCAACAGCTGTAGCCTGTAAGCGAGACTTGTATGAAAAATAACACTGTTGCTTTTCATATGCCTGCTGCCAATAAGTTATGTTTTTCCACCTCTCTTTCTTGAGGGAAAAGAATGTGCGCATTTGGAGGTTTTGCAGGACTTGGCAATCATTTTATTTTCTAGCTCCTCTACAGTAAAACAAGGGGCAGTCTTATCACCACGATTAAGTAATTTTTAAGTTGGGGGTAACGTTTTTCAAACTATTTGGAGAGGACATTTTAAACATTTGTCCAGGTTTCTCTCCAAAGTCAAGATGAGCAAGATACTACGGCCTCATCTTCTGCCTCTGAAGTCTTATGTGACATCGTTTTAATTCATTCACTGGACACCTGTTTGATGGAAGATACCAGCTCAAAATACTGGGCTAGGGGACACAAGGGGGAAAAGGATGGTAGATCCAAAACAGGAAAGAGAGCCGACATGTGCCTGGACCATTCTCTGTCCCCCGAACGGCTTCCTACCAGCTCCTTCCTCTCCATCTAAGCAGGGCTGAAGGTTCTGACCCCAGAACGGTCCGCCTCATGCTCTTTCCCCCACCACTGGACTTACTGAAAGAGCTATTGTCCCTCAGTGTCCTACTCATTACCTCTCAACCCACTGCAATCGCTTCTTGGCCTTTTGGCTAGGATCAAGTGTAGTAAGGGGGCTTCCCTGGTGGCTCAGTGGTGAAGAATCCGCCTGCCAACGCAGGAGAAGCAAGAGCCACAGGTTCAGTCCCCGGGTCGGGAAGATCCCCTGGAGGAGGCAATGGCAGCCCACTCCAGTACTCTTGCCTGGAGAATCCCATGGATGGAGGAGTCTGGCAGGCTACAGTTCACTGGGTCGCAAAGAGTAGGACGCGAGTGAGCGCACAGCACCACTGCAATCTAGCTTTTCCTCGTTTAAATTCACCAAAACTTTGCTCTTACAAAGGCCCCTACGGTTCCTCTAACGGTCACATCTAGGGGCCTGTTCTAAGTGCTCGTTCTGCTTGAGTTCCCGGCTTCCTCCCAACCCTTCACACTGCTGACCTTCTGCACCCTCTAATTTCAAAAGTTTCTCACACTGGTCTCTGCCTTTCTGGCTCCCCATATCCTTCTGGCTGCTATTTTCCAGACCTCCGACAGCCCCTCTTCCTCCATTTACATTCTGCTCTTCCTAGTTCAAGTTTTCTCTCTGATGCATAAAATGTGTAGAGACTCCTGCCCTCTCTTCCCTGAGATTTGTATCCTTATTTTCCACTTCCTCCTGTGTCCCTTTGCCTGTGGATGCTGGATATTCTATAGGCACCTCAAGTTAGTGGCTCGGTCGTGTTTCTTTGCGACCCCATGGACTGTAACTCACCAGGCTCCTCTGTCCACAGGGTTTCCTAGGCAAGAATACTGAAGCGGGGTGCCGTTCCCTTCTCCAGGGGATCTTCCCAACACAAGGATCAAATCTGGGTCTCCTGCAGGCAGATTCTTAACTATCTGAGCCCATGATTTAACAGGACAGAAAATCAAACTTTTCCTTTCCCCTTCAAATTGTCACCTCTTCCTGTTTTCCTTTCTTGATTAACTCACTCTGTTACCCAAACTAAGCACCTCGAATAATCTCTGACAACCTCTCTCCCCTCGGACATGCGCATCCATTGGCCATGGCTGTGATGTTTCGATGCTGCCACCTCTCGCCAGGCCCAGTGTCTGAGTTCACAGTATTGCACTGGCCTCCTGATGGATTTCCCTAGCTTTTCCCTCTCTAACTTCTTTTTTTTTTTTTTTTTTTTCTGTTTTCAATAGTTTGGTTTTTGGCAATCCAGGTCTGTCTGCTCCCTTGCTTTCTGAGAACGTGGTGCTTACAGGAGAGGTTAAGAAGCCCACAGAAGAGAAAGAATGGTGAGTTAGAAACTGGATTGAAAAGAAGGTGTTTGAGTTGGGCCTTCAACACCAGGCAGGATTTTGACAGGGAAGGAAGGGCCCCAGAGGTGTTCTATCACCAGGTAATTTGCAGCGACAGCCAAGAACACCGCTTGTCTGAGATGTAAGTGGAAAAAGCAGCAGTGGGAGAGGGAGGTGGAGGCTGGACTGTGGGCAGTGATGAACCCCTTGAAAGTGTGAGTACCACAGCCTCCGCCTTAGGACTTTTCACTCTGTTATGCCTTCTGAAAGTTATTTGAATTTGGGGAGATTTCCCCATACCGCAAAGAAGACTAAAGAAACAAAAAGTAGCATGTTGGAGTTTAAAGTCGCTTGCCATTTGGGTTTTTCTTTTTTGCGGCATACTCTGGTGCTTCTGTTTGCAAGAAAGAAGAGAGCTACCTTAAAATGGGGAGAACTACAGAAACTTGTGAAACCATTTTTTTCTAGAATTTAACAAGCTGCTAAGAAGCTATTTTGAAAGTTGTCAGCTTTTTTTGAAAAAATAAAAGAAAAAAGGCATCATCTATATCCTACAACAGCCTCATCAGTAAAGCGAGTGAACGTGTAAAGTATTAGTTGCTCACTTGTGTCTGACTCTTTGCGAGCCCCATGGACTAAAGCTCACCAGGCAGAGCGGGTAGCCATTCTCTTCTCCAGGGCATCTTCCCGACCCAGGGACTGACCCAGGTTTCCCGCATTGCAGGCAGACTCTTTACCGTCTAAGCCAAAGATGCTTAATTCTGTAAAGCTAAGGTTTCACTAACTTTTCATATTTGTGAAAAATAAAACTTCTGTCTCAACTGGATGGAATAGGGGAAACCTAGCTGTTTTCTGTGCAGCCCATTTCCATAAAAAAAACCAAAACCCTGAAAAGGGATTTTCTTAGTCATGTTTGCAATCCTGTAAATGCTAAAGTAAGATCTTTGATACCATGATATTTAATTTCTTTCCTTTTTCACCTTTATAAGAATTAACCGAACACTCTCTACAAGGCTGCTCCTCTCTCTAAACAGAGTAAGCTAATGGTCACAAGAAGGCAAAAGCCAACCTAATTATCATGCTTATGACAGCTTTGACTTTTCTGAAAGGAGAAAATTATACCATCAATACTATAAAAGTTGCGCTTTAAATTATTTGCCTATAAACAGTAAGCAATAGGAGAT
>SJYA01003802.1:28114-59541 GCA_006410615.1 Neotragus moschatus | reverse complement strand
GGTGAAAGTCTCGGTACCCTTTGGTTCGAATGGCCGTCTGTGAAAGGGGTGGGATGAAATCCGTCACTAAAGGCCTGTGCAGAAAAACATGAGAATTCCTTTTGGATCAGGTCTTGATGTAAGGTTTCGATCCTTTCTTAGGACAGGGCATCTGCCTCCGATTCCTCCTTTGACACACTGATGACAGTTTTGTACACCTTGGTGTGAGGCTTGGCTTTCAAAGGCACAAGCCATTTGTCATGAAACTTTACAGAGAAATGTATGTATTGTGTTAATACATGTCATGTGGCTGTTGCACACGATGTAGTGTCGACTTTTTCGTTTGGCAATTCGCAAGTATTTGGGGGGGGAGTCATAATATCCCTCAGTATCATATAAGCGATTTTACCACTAACTGAACCTATGTACATGGAAAACTTAAACAATTTAGACCATTTCTGCACTGTATATTGAGCACAAGTATTATTTTCAATCAATGATGCTGCATTTGCTTTCCTAAAAGAAGGTATAGGTACTAAAAATGCTTTAATCTCTCAGTATTAGTTATAATCTCAGAATCCAGTAATAACCATGTGACTGTGCACTGCAGGTGGAAATGAGTTCTCAACAGTTTCCTCGGTTAGGAACCCCTTCCACCGGGCTAAGCCAGGCTCCTTCACAGATAGCCAACAGTGGTTCTGCAGGATTGATAAACCCAGCTGCAACAGGTGAGATGTGTGATACTTTTCTGCATTGCTTTCTGCTTTTAAAATATTGCAGGTTTTCCAACTTAAAAATTAGCAAATTCTTGGTGGGGTTTTAGTAAATACTAGGTTATTGGATTTGAGGAAAGGATAAATTACAGTTCTAATGTAAATAAGGCTTTTTTTCTGTCCTGTTTTAATCACTTGATTCACATATGCCAGAGTATAGGTGAAACTTAAAGCATGCTTATAAGATACATTTTTTTAATGTATTAATGTGTTGTTATTTAACTAAGGCCCAGAAGTATAATAATAGTGCCATGAGGGTGGACAGAGGCATAGGAACTTACAGGAACTTACCTTTTAGAAACTTGCCTTTTAGGAACTTACTGTTTAGGAAAAGAAATTTTTCTAAAATGTGTATGCACATATATATGCAGCTTGGGCTTTAACTGTGTGCTCTGAATGCTGAAGATCAGTGAGTGGCCTCAGCTGGTAATGATTCGGCTGGCCAGGGAATGTTTGGCAATGTCTGAATACAGTTTTGGTTGTCACAGGTAGGGGGTGCTACTGGCATCTGATATCTATTAGAGTCACTGGATGAAGTTGTTGAATATCCTACATTACGCAGGACAGCCCTCCCCACCCCCAACAAAGTATCCAGTCTGATCAGCAGTGCTGAAGTTGAGTTACTCCTTCAAATAATCTGTATATTATANGTAGGGGGTGCTACTGGCATCTGATATCTATTAGAGTCACTGGATGAAGTTGTTGAATATCCTACATTACGCAGGACAGCCCTCCCCACCCCCAACAAAGTATCCAGTCTGATCAGCAGTGCTGAAGTTGAGTTACTCCTTCAAATAATCTGTATATTATATATATCAAGTAAAAAGTATGATTACTTCTGTATTGGCAAAGTGAAATAAAATACTCCTTTTTCTATTCCTTTCTTTAGTGCCTGATTTCTGGGCTCCTTATCATGGTATTCCTCCTACTTAACAGTAGCTGCTGACATTTTCTGAATAAGCGATAAGTTCCCAATTTTCTTGACCTTGGGACCTTACATAGTCTGGGTTTTGTGCTTTTTGTTTTTTGGGGTTTTTTTGGCTACAGTCTTTACTTCTTCCTCTCCACACTTACTTATCTGGATATTCTTTGTTCTTTCCTGAGGTTTCATCTCAGCTATCGCTTTTCTTTGGGAAGTCCTTACTGACTCCATCATCCACAGCAGTTCAGGGTAGGACCTCCTCCTAGAAAGAAAGCCAGGACTTATCTGTCCATATTCCTTTGCATGTGCTGTTCTTGCTACAGTGTAGACATCAACAAATTATTATAGAGCTGCCTCAAGTTCTTTACTCTTTAACAAGTATTTTTGACAGTATTCTCACTAGTATAAGTTCACAGCGGATTTTTTTTTTTTTTTTTTTTGCTGAGCTATGTGGCTTGCGTGATCTTAGTTCCTCAACTAGCAATTAATCTGGGTCATGGCAGTGAATACACTAAGTCCTAATCACTGGACTGCCAGGGAATTCCCACACCAAAATAATTTAAAGGAGCATAGTGAAGATAATATTTTTGAATATCAATTTGTAAGAATTATACTGCTTATTAAGAAGGATATCAATTAGAAATAATTGCCCTCGGATTTTGTTGAGAAGGAAATCATTGACTTAGGCCAAAATTGTCTGTAATTTTACTTCTGAAACGTGTATCTTTTTTCCTTCAATTGGTCTAAGAAAGAAAACAAAAGTTTTCCTTACGTGGTTAGATCTTTCTATAGTTCTTGTTGCATTTATTGAAAGAAGTAACTTGGGATCCTAAGCATTCAGGATTTTAAGTATATGTTCACAGTTCAAAAGTATAGATTATAATCAGTTGTCTTAACTACTGTTTGAAGATTTTTTTTCTTCCTGATAAAAATAAACAACTCCAAATGCCTAGAAGGAAACAATAAATGATTTCAAAAAGAGCTTAATGGAAAATGATCAGTGCATTATAACTTAAAGAAAGTGTTAAAAATCAAAGTCTTCCTGGACAAATAGGTTTGGAAGAAAGTTATGAAATTGTCCATTTTCTTTAAAATTTTACTTAGAGGAAAATCTGGGTAGTCAGGAGGAAAATGGAAAGACAGAAGTAAAGTGGTCTTTATTCACAGTCATCGTATATACAGAAAATACTAATGTTTTAAAAAGCTATCAGAACTAATAAGTGAAATTAGTAAAGTTGCAAGATAAAAGTTCAGTGTACAGAAATCAGTTATATTTTTAAATACTAGTAATGAACAGTGACATTTTTAAAATGTCATTTACAGTGGCATTTAAAAAACCTAAAAAATACTTAGGAATAAATTAACAAAATATGTGTATGACCTAGGGTTAGAAAACTGTGTAAAAGATTGCTGAGAGAAATTAAAGATCTAGGTAAATGAAAAGATCTGTCATGTTTATAGATTAGAAAGCTCGTTATTTTCTTTTACTCAGAGGGACCTGTAGATTCATATAAATCCTAATCAAATTCACATCAGGTACTTTTCTAAAAACTGACAGCTGAATCTAAAATTTATGTAGAAACCAAAGGACCTAGAATAGCCAAAGCAATTTGGACAAAAAAGAAGAAAGTTGCCTTTCTCTGCTGCCTTACTTCAAGACTTGGTATAGTTCAGTTCAGTTTAGTTCAGTCGCTCACTTGTGCCCGACTCTTTGCGACCCCATGAATCGCATCACGCCAGGCTTCCCTGTCCATCACCAACTCCCGAAGTTCACTCACTCTCACGCCCATCGAGTCAGTGATGCCATCCAGCCATCTCATCCTCTGTCATCCCCTTCTCCTCCTGCCCCCAATCCCTCCCAGCATCAGAGTCTTTTCCAATGAGTCAACTCTTTGCATGAGGTGGCCAAAGTACTGGAGCTTCAGCTTTAGCATCATTCCTTCCAAAGAAATCCCAGGGCCGATCTCCTTCAGAATGGACTGGTTGGATCTCCTTGCAGTCCAAGGGACTCTCAAGAGTCTTCTCCAACACCACAGTTCAAAAGCAAGACTTGGTATAAAGCTGCACTAATGAAGACATTGTTAAATTGGCATAAATCACTGGATCATTGGAACTAACTAGAGGATCCAGAAATAAACTGAAGTGGTTTATTAACCACATAATGGTTAATTGATTTTTGATAAAAGTACAAAGAGAATTCAATAGGGTATTGACAAAATAGTATTAGAACACTAGAATATTCATATGAAAAGAAAATGAACCTTGACCTCTATGTCCACCATGCATATAAATTAACTCAATTTGTAATTGTGAACCAAAATATAAAATCAAAAATTTATGAAAGAAAACATAGAAGAAACTACTTGTTTCTTTGGAGTAGATAGAAATTGCTTAGGGCACAAAAAATGCTGATTATAAAGGAGACAACTAATATGTTGTACTAAAATGACTGCTCTGCAAAAGACATCATTAAGTAAAATAAAAGGGCAAAGCCACCAAATGAGAGAGGACATTTGTGATAAGTGTATCAGCAAAGAACTTACATCCCAAATATGTTAAAAACTCTTGTAACACAAAAGCAGAAAGACAAACAGCTGGCTTGTTTTTTCTTTTTTAATGGGCAAAATATTTGAATAGACACTTCATCAAAGATGGTATATAAGAGCAAGATAAACACATTAAAAAAATTAAGCTGAATTAATCCCAGAGCAATGTAAATTGAAAACAATAGAAACTACTGTACACCTACCAGCATGATTAAAAAAGACTGACAGTACCAAGTTTTGATGTGTTTGTGGAGCAAGTAGAAACCATATATTGGTGGGAATGCAAAATAATGTAGCCAGTTTGGAAAACAGTTTGATACAGTGTCTTAAAAAGTTAAACAAGAGCTTACCATACAACCCAGCAATCTCATTCCTAGGTATTTACCCAAGATAAATGAAAATGTGTGTCACGTATACAGTGACTTTCTCAGTGGTTCATAGAAGCCTTATTCATGATAGCCAAACACTGGAAAGAACCCAGATTTTATCAACTGGTGACTGTATGAGCAAAGTTTGGTTTAATCCATACAGTAGAATTCTACTCAGTAATAAAAAAGAAGCAAACTAGCATTATATGTAATAAAAAGGAGAAGCGTCAGAAGCATTTTATTGAGAGAAGGCAGACCCAGACGACCACTTACTGTGTGGTTCTATTTATGTGAAATTCCAGAAAAGACCAAACAATAGTGATAGACTGAAGATCAGTGGTTTCTAAGGAGTAGGGATGGGAGGGGAGGGAACTGACTGCCGAGGGGCATGAGTGAACTTGTTAGAGTGACAGGCAGTGTTCTATGTCCTGACTGTGTTGTGATTACAATACTGAATATGTTTATGTGCATTTGCTTTTATAGAACAAATCAGTAGATTTTATATGTAAATTATACCTCAGTAAGGACGATTGATTAAAAAAGATCAGGAGACGTGAACATATACTTCCCTTTGTGAAATATGACCTGTGATCATGTAAAAAGAAATTAAAACTACAATAAGATACCTAGTACACACCCACTACAATGTCTGCATATCAAGAATTGGTGAGGATGAGGAGCAACTGGACCACTAATACGCTGCTGGTGGAAACTTCAGATGAGTCAACCACTTTGGAACGTAATTTGACAGTTTCATATAAAGTTTACTATTTGACCTAACCAATCTGCTAATTTGTTGGTGAACGTGTGCTAAATCGCTTCAGTTGTGTTTGACTCTTTGCGACCCTATGGACTGTAGCCTGAACAGGCTCCTCTGCCCATAGGATTCGCCAGGCATGAATACTAGAGTGAATTGCCATGCCTTTCTCCAGGGGATCTTCCCGACCCAGGGATCAAACCTGTTTCTCTTACATCTCCTGCATTGGCGGGTGGGTTCTCTACCAGTAGTGCCACCAGATGTTGGTAGGAATGTTAAAAAAAAAAAATTGAACTCTCTTAGAAGAGCTGTTTTATTGTATGCAAATTATACCTCAATAAAGTGCTTTTAAAAATCAAAAATTTTTTAAATAAAATTATTTTTAAAAATCTAGGAGAAAAATCAATATATAACAAAATATAAAATATATTTAATCTTTTCTCCCAGCACATTTTTCCTACAAGAAAAAAATTTCTGATTTTTTCCTGAGCAGATCATTGAACAAGGACTCACATGTGGTTATTTATTCCATAGTCGTTGATAATAGCAGAAATTTAGAAATAACCTAAAAGCTCATCTGTGATATAATGGTTTAAAAAACTATAGTACAACTATGCAGTGGAATTCCATTTAGCCCTTTTAAAATGTATAAATACATTTTACATACATTTACGGTATGCATTTATTACTTAGTGATTTCTTTCTTAGGTATATATATGTATTTAATAGAAATGATATGAATATCCACCAAAAGACGTACATGAATATTCTTAGCATTCCTTTCATAAATAGTGAAAGAACTGAAAACTAACTGCCTGCTGGCAGTAAAATGGATAATTTGTGATTTATTCAAGAATTAGCATACTGTACTGAGAATGAAAGATCTTCAGCGTCATGGAGTAACATGGATGAAGTCTCATACCTGTAAGTGAAAGAGGCAGGACACAACCATTTGGTGTGTGTATTTATATAGAGCTCAGAAATAAGATAGCAGTAACCTGTAGTGTTAGAAGTTAGCATAGGAAGTATCATTGGGAGGAGCAGTGACTGGAGTCAGGCTGAACACAGGGTTTCTGGGGAACCAGTAGTGTTCTGCTGGTTGATCTAGGTGCTGGTAACTCAAATGTATTCAGTTTGTGAAAGTTCACTAAGCTATAAAATTAATATTTGTGCACTTATTTTATGAAGGTTATAGTTAAATAAGGGCTTCCTTGGCAGCCCAGTGCCTAAGATTTGTTTTCCACTACAGGGTTCATAGGTTCAGTCACTGCTTAGGGAACCAGTATCCCACATGCAACGGGGCACACCAAAAATAAATAAAAACCCACCTAAAATTAAAGAGCCGAGAAGTGTCTGAGGTTTTACCAAAATAGTAACTTGGAGCTTTTAGGGGATAGACTTTAGGAGCAGTTTTACTTTCTGTATAGTTTTCCAAATAATTTTAAAAAAAATTTTTAACAGTAATCTTTATATTCAGAAAAATAGCATTGTTTTAGGAAAATGATAGTGCAAATTAATATTTCCACAGTCTGTCCTCTTTCATTTACATTAGTTCCTTGATTTTTTTTTAACTTTTAAATATGTTACAAGTTCTCATGGTCCAAAATTCCGAAAGTAAAAGAATATACACTAAAGAGTATCTCTTTTCCCTGTCCCCCGCTCACCACTTTCTTTCCCTTCAGGCAACCAAGGTGATTTGGAGATACGTTATCACTGTTCAAATATAAATGTGTTTATGTTTGTGTGTATTTTATTTTTTCTCTGTGCTATGCCTGGCTATTTTCATATATCCTTTTCATAATAGATATTATACATTTTTTCCATAAGAGTACCTAAAAAATTTTCCTGCTTTGTTTTTATATTTGCATGCTGGTGTAGTGTGTGAGTATGCCATAATTTATATAACTAGATCACTGTTGATGGGCATGTAGGTTTTTTCAGTTCCTTTCCTGATATAAAAATGTTGAAACAAATAACTTGTACCNATAGAACAAATCAGTAGATTTTATATGTAAATTATACCTCAGTAAGGACGATTGATTAAAAAAGATCAGGAGACGTGAACATATACTTCCCTTTGTGAAATATGACCTGTGATCATGTAAAAAGAAATTAAAACTACAATAAGATACCTAGTACACACCCACTACAATGTCTGCATATCAAGAATTGGTGAGGATGAGGAGCAACTGGACCACTAATACGCTGCTGGTGGAAACTTCAGATGAGTCAACCACTTTGGAACGTAATTTGACAGTTTCATATAAAGTTTACTATTTGACCTAACCAATCTGCTAATTTGTTGGTGAACGTGTGCTAAATCGCTTCAGTTGTGTTTGACTCTTTGCGACCCTATGGACTGTAGCCTGAACAGGCTCCTCTGCCCATAGGATTCGCCAGGCATGAATACTAGAGTGAATTGCCATGCCTTTCTCCAGGGGATCTTCCCGACCCAGGGATCAAACCTGTTTCTCTTACATCTCCTGCATTGGCGGGTGGGTTCTCTACCAGTAGTGCCACCAGATGTTGGTAGGAATGTTAAAAAAAAAAAATTGAACTCTCTTAGAAGAGCTGTTTTATTGTATGCAAATTATACCTCAATAAAGTGCTTTTAAAAATCAAAAATTTTTTAAATAAAATTATTTTTAAAAATCTAGGAGAAAAATCAATATATAACAAAATATAAAATATATTTAATCTTTTCTCCCAGCACATTTTTCCTACAAGAAAAAAATTTCTGATTTTTTCCTGAGCAGATCATTGAACAAGGACTCACATGTGGTTATTTATTCCATAGTCGTTGATAATAGCAGAAATTTAGAAATAACCTAAAAGCTCATCTGTGATATAATGGTTTAAAAAACTATAGTACAACTATGCAGTGGAATTCCATTTAGCCCTTTTAAAATGTATAAATACATTTTACATACATTTACGGTATGCATTTATTACTTAGTGATTTCTTTCTTAGGTATATATATGTATTTAATAGAAATGATATGAATATCCACCAAAAGACGTACATGAATATTCTTAGCATTCCTTTCATAAATAGTGAAAGAACTGAAAACTAACTGCCTGCTGGCAGTAAAATGGATAATTTGTGATTTATTCAAGAATTAGCATACTGTACTGAGAATGAAAGATCTTCAGCGTCATGGAGTAACATGGATGAAGTCTCATACCTGTAAGTGAAAGAGGCAGGACACAACCATTTGGTGTGTGTATTTATATAGAGCTCAGAAATAAGATAGCAGTAACCTGTAGTGTTAGAAGTTAGCATAGGAAGTATCATTGGGAGGAGCAGTGACTGGAGTCAGGCTGAACACAGGGTTTCTGGGGAACCAGTAGTGTTCTGCTGGTTGATCTAGGTGCTGGTAACTCAAATGTATTCAGTTTGTGAAAGTTCACTAAGCTATAAAATTAATATTTGTGCACTTATTTTATGAAGGTTATAGTTAAATAAGGGCTTCCTTGGCAGCCCAGTGCCTAAGATTTGTTTTCCACTACAGGGTTCATAGGTTCAGTCACTGCTTAGGGAACCAGTATCCCACATGCAACGGGGCACACCAAAAATAAATAAAAACCCACCTAAAATTAAAGAGCCGAGAAGTGTCTGAGGTTTTACCAAAATAGTAACTTGGAGCTTTTAGGGGATAGACTTTAGGAGCAGTTTTACTTTCTGTATAGTTTTCCAAATAATTTTAAAAAAAATTTTTAACAGTAATCTTTATATTCAGAAAAATAGCATTGTTTTAGGAAAATGATAGTGCAAATTAATATTTCCACAGTCTGTCCTCTTTCATTTACATTAGTTCCTTGATTTTTTTTTAACTTTTAAATATGTTACAAGTTCTCATGGTCCAAAATTCCGAAAGTAAAAGAATATACACTAAAGAGTATCTCTTTTCCCTGTCCCCCGCTCACCACTTTCTTTCCCTTCAGGCAACCAAGGTGATTTGGAGATACGTTATCACTGTTCAAATATAAATGTGTTTATGTTTGTGTGTATTTTATTTTTTCTCTGTGCTATGCCTGGCTATTTTCATATATCCTTTTCATAATAGATATTATACATTTTTTCCATAAGAGTACCTAAAAAATTTTCCTGCTTTGTTTTTATATTTGCATGCTGGTGTAGTGTGTGAGTATGCCATAATTTATATAACTAGATCACTGTTGATGGGCATGTAGGTTTTTTCAGTTCCTTTCCTGATATAAAAATGTTGAAACAAATAACTTGTACCTGGCAACCCACTCCAGTACTCTTGCCTGGAAAATCCCATGGGCAGAGGAGCCTGGTAGTCTGCAGTCCATGGGGTTGCTAAGAGTCGGACACGAATGTGCGACTTCACTTTCATTTTTCACTTTCATGCATTGGGGAAGGCAATGGCAGCCCACTCCAGTGTTCTTGCCTGGAGAATCCTAGGGACAGAGGAACCTGGTGGGCTCCCGTCTGTGGGGTCGCATAGAGTCGGACAGAACTGAAGCGACTTAGCAGCAGCAGCAACTCATTTTATACATGTGCTCTATATCTATAAGACACATCCCTACAAGTGGAATTGTTGAATCTCAAAGAGTGCGTACATTATAGTAACAGTAGAGCTTTACTTGTTCACTCTGTAGGGATATGGACTGAGAAATTTGTTTTTAAATATTGTATGTTCCTAGACTTAAGAACTAAAGTAATCTTTTTAATATTAAGTGTTTATAACTTTTTAAATAAATATTTTAAATGAAATTGTCGTACATCTCCTATTACAGTTTCAGCTACTTGAGCTCATTCTTTCTCCTTCATGTCTTCACTAGTCAACGATGAATCTAGTCGAGACGCTGAAGTCGCTGCCAGGGAGCACTTGGGCCCCAGCAGCTCCTTACAGTCCCGTGAAGAGAAGCAGGAGCCTGTTGTGGTAAGGCCCTACCCGCAGGTGCAGATGTTGTCTGCGCACCATGCTGTCGCCTCAGGCACGCCTGTCACAGTGGCAGCCCCACCGGCACATCTGACGCCAGCAGTGCCGCTCTCATTTTCGGAGGGACTTATGAAGGTAATGGACCGCAGCTAAAGACTGGCTAGTACTTCTGGCAGTGCTCACAAAGTCTAGGCTAGGTCCTAGGATTGTAGCTTTTTTTTGTTGACCCATCAGTCCAGCTCCTGCCTGTAACTCAGGAGTCTCGCTATTCTGCAGTGCCTAGTCCTGTGCCGCTGGGCAGTTGGCATCACAGGATCTTTTCTAGTATCCATATTGACATAGATTTTATTCACAAGTTACGGGCATACTAGTGTAGCTTTTATCTTGGAGTGGCATTCTTTCCCAAGGTTTTATTTGCTAATTTGGGGATATCTGAGAACATCGCCTTGTGTGTATTACCTGTGGATATGTTTTAGTTACTGGGAGTTTTGTTTACTTCCTCCCAGAGTTGGGGAGGCAGCACAGTATAGAAGGAAAGTGGGCTGTGAGCCATACAGATCTGGGCTTTATTCCCATTTCTTGTTTTTACTATCTGTGTGGCTTTGAGCAAGGAACTTAGCCTTGCTTTGTATGTTTGCACATCTGTAAAATGGAAATGGTAGTACTTCAGTGGAAAGGCTGTGATGCTAAGAGATAAAATATACAAGGCTTCTAGCATCTTTCCTGGCATTCTCCAGGTTTGATTTGTGTGCGTATATAGAATGAAATGCATCACTAGTAAAAAGCTATTGATATGTTTCGTGTGGTTTTCTGTTTGCAGCCGCCCCCGAAGCCCACCATGCCTAGCCGTCCCATTGCTCCTGCTCCACCTTCTGCCTTGTCACTTCCCCCCAAGGTTCCAGGGCAGGTTACCGTTACCATGGAGAGTAGCATCCCTCAAGCTTCAGCCATTCCTGTGGCAACAATCAGTGGACAACAGGTCTTTTTCCTCTTAATTTGCTGATTTTCAAACTGAGATGCCAGAGTGTTGATCATTATTTATCGAATGCCAGCAGTACATTAGGCACCAGACTAAGTTAAAAAATTGACTAGTCACAGTGTCCCCAAGCGGACGAGAGAAGAGTTGACAGAGAGGGATGGCATAGGACGTAAGACCAACATGCACAGTGATCTTGTCATTTAACCCATACATATTGAGTATCTGCTGTGTGCGAAGTTCCGTCCGCAGTGTGAGAAACAAACCTAGCTAGGATAGCCCGTGACTTTGAGCTCAGAGTCCAGTTGTGCTTGGTTTATAGGTACAGAACTCTAGTGGGTTAAGAGCAGCCTCACAGTAGCAGTGCTTCTGTAGGTTATTCTCTGGGGGGAGTAATGTGTATCTTTTGGGCAACTGACAGGTTCCCTCAGCATCCTACCAGTCGTGAACATTTATCTTAAAGTCTCACGTTTAGCTTCACTTTTTAAATTGTAATCCTCCTCCATAATATGCATTTTATTTCTTTAAATATTTTAAATTACTTACCAATGAAAACTGAATCTCAGAATGTCTCCTAAAAGTTTACAAGAAAAAAATTGGTGTTACAAAAAGATGCACTGTGGTTTTTTCATTTGTCATACTGCTGAGTACTCCCAGAAGTGTTGAAACGTCCACCTGAGAAGCACTGGCATCAGGGTTGGCGAGTATGAGGAAGGGACACTGAGGGGTGAACTGAAGAACTCGCAGGGGAATGCCCATTGGGTATTGACTAAACTTACTTAGAAATCCTGGCTGGCATAAAGAATGCATGGATGTAGTGGCACGCAAAGGAAATAGTGAGAGTAAGAAAAAGTGAGCTATTGGCCAAGATAGAGAAAACAAGGGTGAAAGACTCCTGCTGGAAACGCAGGTGTCTGCAGGGATTCGGTCAAGTGTGTCATCAGTGACAGGAATGTAGCAGTAGCTAGACCCGAGGCAGCCAGTGGGCCCCCCATCACCACATGCCTGCTGGCCCAGGTCATTGTGCAGTATGCCATGTAAAGAGGGCTAATGTCCTGTCCCTTGGGTGCTCACTGTAAGGAGCAACCCAGCCCATGTTTAGAGGCAGCTGGCTTCCTAGAAGCAATGCCTAAGCACTCATGGCTAAGACCAGACACTTGGAAATAACATCCCATCCTGTTTTTTGAAGGGACATCCCAGTAACCTGCATCACATCATGACCACAAATGTACAGATGTCCATCATCCGCAGCAATGCTCCCGGGCCCCCTCTTCACATTGGAGCATCCCATTTACCTCGAGGTGAGGCTGCATGTTTTGTTCAAACTCTTGAAATGCAGTGACAGGTATACATTTGGTAAAAGATACAGTAACACAAAGCATATCCAGAATGAGCTTTTTGAAGCTGCAGGACAAGAAAAATAAACTTAGATAAATGCACAATTTTAGCATGGCCTAATAGTTGCTTATTATAATTGTAATATCAAGTATGTGTCTGTGTAAACTTAAAGCAATTCAGATTTTTAGTATGGTCTAAAAATTGTCATTTAGTAATGAGGAGCTCCTAAAAGCTATGGTAATCTAAATGTGGTCTCCATTTTTAATAAGTAACTCACAAATGTTAATATGAACATTTTTGAAGTTTAGTGGAAATGGTTACTTAAATCTCTTTGTTCATCTGGCAATAAGCTGAATTTGTTCTTGCAATTACATTCTAATAGTTTGTACAGTATTAAGTTTAGTGAGAGTTTTCAACTACTTGGTCAGAAATTGTCACCTCCTAGGAGAGAAGATAAAATTATTTCGGCAAAAGCATGCCAGTGGATGCTCTCTCTTAATCTTCCGTAGTGGTTCTCAGGATGAGGTTCAGATGCTGCAGGGGAGTCTGGTGAGGTCAAAAGTAACATATGTGCCCTTTTCTCAGTGCTGACGTGGGCACTGATGGTGCAAAGGCAGTGGTGGCTCATGTGAGTGCAGCTGTCTGGTGGCTAACCTGCCGGAGCCTCGGCCCAAACCAAGGCAGCAGCACTGTACTGTGCCTCACTGCTGAACACCTGTAGTCAAACCAAAAAGCCAGTTTCATTAGAACATCCTTGAAGAAGCAATACAGATTGTTAACCTCAACTTCAGCCCTTGAGTGCACGTTTTCTTAATTTCTTAGTTTCCTATGCGATGAAGTGGGAAGTACACGTAAAACACTCAAGCTAAATACTGACATACTGAGCTTCTGGGGAATGTAATTGCAGCTGTTTAAATTGTGCGCCCAGAAGCCATGCTAATGAAAAAATGCTCTTTTTCCAGGTGCAGCTGCCGCTGCAGTGATGTCCAGTTCTAAAGTGACCACGGTGCTGAGACCCACTTCGCAGCTGCCAAACGCTGCTGCAGCTCAGCCAGCAGTGCAGCACATCATCCACCAGCCCATCCAGGCACGCGGGGCTGCGGGGAGTCCGCCAGCAGGTGTTAGGGCCTGCTCTGAGCTGTTTGCTCTGCTGGGCGCTGCATGAGTCCTTAAACTTGAAGTGACTTTCGATCTAGTTGCCAGGATGTAGAGCAGGCTGAATTACATACAGTGTCATGTGGTCTGCTGTGAGAATTTAGGAGAGAGGTAGGGAGGTCAGGCTTTCTGTTGGGATGGGTGTGGCAGTGGGGATTCAGAGGAGTGAAGAGGAGTGAAGGGAGCAGTGTTCCAAACAAGGCAAGAAAGCTGGCGGTTGGTTGTACCCAGTGTGGAGTAAACACTAGTTAAAACTAAGTAATTCTAATTTGGATAGAGATATATGAACCTGTAAACGTTTTAAGCACATTTTTATGCACATACGTATCTATTTTGAAGAAGATACGCCTTTCCACATTTTTCAAGGAAATCTGTGGCCTCAGTACTACTGAAGTATAACATATTACTTTGTGGTACCATGTCTCTAAATTTGAGACTTTAAGAGTATAAACTTGGTTTTTTACATGGTAGAGAGCTACTTCATTTTTTAAATACAGCAATATATGAATATCTCTGAAAGTTTAATCTGGCTGAACTGTATACAGAACATGGAAGTTCAGTGCCTTTAGGGGCAAGGCTGGCAGCATGTGTGAAACAGCTTTAAGATAGTACGGGAAAGTGCTGATTAGAAGGCAGGGTAAGCTATATCTAGCCTAGAGCTTTCACATGAAAGATCTTGCTGGCTAATAAAAAACATTTGGAAACTAGACTGGGGCCCCAGAAGTGTATGCTAGGAAGGATTGGAAAAAGAAGAGAACCACGGTAAGGAGCTCGCTAGTGAGGAGGACAGTGCAGCAGACCTAGTGTGAGACGACAGACTGTAAGAGCAGTGCGGTGGGCAGAGGTCTGCGGGTGAGAGGCAGAGCAGGAGTGGGCAGAGCCGGCCGGGCTGCCTGCACGCGTCAGGACCGGGACAGAGGGGCTACTCCAGAGCTCAGCTGATGGAGGGAACTGACAGCAGACAGGGCAGTCCGGTGCGGCATTAGTTTGCAGGTGAGGATTTGACTCTCGGACGTAGGAGTGAGGGAAGTATATCCACGTGAGAGCGTCTGGGACCTGCCTCTTCCGTGGGTAAAGAATGCTGTCTCCAGGTATTCACTTTTTCAGCGTGCGAGCCAGCAGTTCCATCTAGTTCTGTGAAGGATTCTATAGTCGTGAAAAGAGTCTGCTCTCAGACCAGCACCAGATATGTGGTAACTACAGCTGAAGGGTTAGCTTCCAGTTTGTACTAATAGCAGGACAGAATTTTGAGTCTGGTCATATTGGAAAAGAAGGGACTTGTGTACTGTTCAGTCAGAATTGGGTATTTTTGGACAATTCTGACTCTTCGCCTTCTAACAGCCTATCTAAAAAGAGTTCCTTAATGAGAATGGTTAGCGTTTACTTTCATTTGGATATAGACATGCTTATTTAGAGGCCTAGGTTTCACATTATACTTGCAGTGTTTGGCATACCTTATTTCGCTTTTTAAGTGAAGTATTTTGTTTTCTCTTCTCTTGGTAGTCTCGTCCACCTGTGACCACCTCTAATACCATCCCTCCTGCTGTGGTAGCAACCGTGTCAGCCACCAGAGCTCAGTCTCCAGTCATTACTACGACAGCAGCCCATGCCACTGATTCCACACTTAGGTATATTTGGGGATCTGAAGATCAGCCATCTTGTCATCTCCCCTTCTTACCTCCTCTTTTTTCTTCCTTCTTTCATTCCTTCATTTGACTCAATATTTATTGAGTGCTTTTTTTTTTTAAATGAGCCATGGTAGTATTCTACATACTGAGGTTAAAGCCATGAACAAATAAAAAGAAATTCCTGCCCTCATAGAGTTTCTCTTTTTGAAACTATGACTGGAGACATGCAATTGAAAAATATGTTTTTTTAGGTGGCAGAGTGTGCTTTGGGGAAAAATTTGGTAAGGCAAATGGGATTTGGAGCGACAGGTAGGCAGTACAAGGGGCTTATATTCCATATATGGTGATCAGGGAGGGCTTTGTTGATAAGGATACATTTGAACAGAAAATGGAAAGATATGGTAAATGAGCCTTCTGGATGTCTGGGATAAGAGTGTTCTAAGCAGTGGGAGAAGTAAAAGCAAAGGGGCTGAGACAGGAGGGTATTTAAAGGGAAGCCTTAGCAGAGTTTGGAGCAAAGTATCACCATAATCTGAGTTAGTTGGATCAGCCTGGTTGCTGGAGAGAGCAGGCTGCCAGGAGGCCAAGTTAGAAACATTGTTTATTTAGAAGGGGATGGCAGGAATCCAGAGACATGATAGTTGGAGGTGAGAAGACATAGTTAGATTCTGAATAGAATTTTGCAGGTAGTCAAGAGGGTTTCTGAGGAATTATGTATGGGGTTATGGGAGAATGAGAACAGTCAGGATTATGCCAGCACTGGTTGGCTCTGCAGCTGGGAGAGTAGAGTTGCCTTAACTTGAGATGAGGAGCGATGTGAGGAGTAGGTTTGGGGCAGGAATTCCAGACTGTGATTTGGGGCATTTTCAGATGGGGCTGACTTCTGAGCCCCGCAACTGGAGATGTTGAGGAAAGTTAGTATATGAATCTGGGGTCCATGGAAATGTTCTGGACGATATAATTCAGGAAGAAAGCATGGATGAGGAAGGAGTTTTTGAGAGAGAAAATGGCTCCCAGTTGAGAGGTCTGTTGAGGGAGGCAGTGTTCTTGAGGGAAAACCAAGATTCATTAGGGCAGGAAGATAGTGGATATATTCACAGAAGAGGTTGAGGACATAGGGGATTTAGCTAAAGACCGATCATGAGTCCAGAGGGTATAGTGGAAGGATTCAGCATTTGAAAAATGAAGATGGCACAGTTGACTTACAAGCCATACAGGGAAAGAGTGGTCAGTGAGGGGTGGTCACCAGTGCTTTTTGTGAATGGCTCAGTAGGGGTAAGACACGGTGGCATTTGTCCTCACAGCCTTCACCATTAATATGCTTGGAGGGCCATGGGGAAAGGCAGGGGGTGGGTCTTCCCGGGAGCGTGCAGAATTCTAGTGGTCTTTCTTGATTCTTGCCATTGCTTATGTGGGTGCCAGGGAAGGGGCTTTTGGCAGTGTAAACAAGAAGTGATTCACTGAACAAAAGAAGGGGTAGTGACGTGTAGAGCAGAGCTATCAAGAACTAGAGACCATCTGTAAGACTTGTCTATCAGTTGAAAACAGTCTGAGAAGCCTTCTTGGTTTCTTCCTTGTTTGACCAAATGAAAAGGAGGCAAGGGAAAGAAAGCAGATTTTAGAAAGAAGGTTGAGTTTTGGGATACTGAGTTTATCTGTGAAATAATCAAGTGGCTGTTGCAGCAGGTTATTGAAAAGATGTCTTTGCCTGAGATACAGGATTTTGACGTCATTAACACAGGCTGTAGTTGCAGCTTTAGGTAACTGAGTCTATCCAGGGGGAATAAATACAATGAGAAGAGGGCCTGGAACAAAACTCTGAAGAAAGTAACATTTAAATGCAGAAAAGTGCCTAGGACTTAACTTTAACCACTAGCTCTGTCATTTACTAGTTGTGTCATTTACTAGTGACTTGTATGTTAGTCACTTAGTCATGTCTGACTCTTTGTGACCCCATGGACCGTAGCCCACCAGGCTCCTCTGTCCATGGGATTCTCCAGGCAAGAACACTGGAGTGGATTTCCTTCTCCGTGTGTAACCTTCGGCAAGTTTTAAAATTAATCTAATCCTTAGTCCCCTCTTCAATAAAATGAAGACACTTTGCTTTTTGGTAATAGACTATATTGTCTGAGGTACAAAGAGATAAAATTGCCCACCATAAAATAGACTATGTGTTATTCATGTTAACTTTATAGTACCTTTAAAAAATTAATACATTCAGATGGTGTAATGAAATTCACAGGGTATAAATGTGTATACAATAAAAACTAGGGTTAGATTTTTTCTTTATGTTAAATTATTTGTCTTATTCAATGTATTGTGTTTTTACTAAAAAAAATGGATGTTGAACTTTGTCAGATATATTTTCAGCATATAACACTCTCTTCACTCTTTAAACAAGTATGTACTGTGTACCCCCTCTGTGCCAGTCACTACTCTAGGTGTTAGAAATGCACTAGGGAGTTAAACAGACATAAACTGTAATGATTTTTTTCTGTTTAAATGATCCATAACTATGATAAATTTCTAATGTCTCAGTTCAGTTCAGTCACTCAGTTGTATCCGACTCTTTGTGTCCCCATGAACTGCAGCATGCCAGGCTTCCCTGTCCATTACCAACTCCCAGAGTCCACCCAGACCCATGTCCATTGAGTCAGTGATGCCATCCAACCATCTCATCCTCTGTTGTCCCTTTCTCCTCCTGCCCTCAATCTTTCCCAACATCAGGGTCTTTTCCAATGAGTCAACTCTTTACATGAGGTAGCCAAGGTATTGGAGTTTCAGCTTCAACATTAGTCCCTCCAATGAACACCCAGGACTAATCTCCTTTAGGATGGACCGGTTGGATCTCCTTGCAGTCCAAGGGACTCTCAAGTCTTCTCCAACACCACAGTTCAAAAAGCATCAATTCTTCCGTGCTCAACTTTCTTTATAGTCCAACTCTCACATCGATACATGACTACTGGAAAAACCATAGCATTGACTCGATGGATCTTTGTTGGCAAAGTAATGTCTCTGCTTTTTAATATGCTATCTAGGTTGGTCATCACTTTTCTTCCAAGGAGTAAGTGTCTTTTAATTTCATGGCGCAGTCACTATCTACAGTGATTTTGGAGCCCCCCAAAATAAAGTCAGCCACTCTTCCCACTGTTTCCCCATCTATTTCCCATGAAGTGATGGGACCGGATGCCATGATCTTCGTTTTCTGAATATTAAGCTTTATGCCAACTTTTTCACTCCTCTTTCACTTTCATCAAGAGGCTTTTTAGTTCCTCTTCATTTTCTGCCATAAGGGTGGTGTCATCTGCATATCCGAGGTTATTGAGATTTCTCCCAGCAACTTCTGCTTCTTCCAGCCCAGTGTTTCTCATGATGTACTCTCCATATAAGTTAAATAAGCAGGGTGACAATATACAGCCTTGATGTACTCCTTTTCCTATGTGGAACCAGTCTGTTGTTCCATGTCCAGTTCTAACTGTTGCTTCCTGACCTGCATACAGGTTTCTCAAGAGGCAGGTCAGGTGGTCTGGTATTCCCGTCTTTTTCAGAATTTTCCACTGTTTATTGTGATCCACACAGTCAAGAGGCTTTGGCATACTCAGTAAAGCAGAAATAGATGTTTTTCTGGAACTCTCTTGCTTTTTCGATTATTCAATGGATGTTGGCAATTTGATCTCTGGTTCCTCTGCCTTTTGTGAAACCAATTCTAATGTCTGCTGCTGCTGCTGCTGCTAAGTCGCTTCAGTCATGTCCAACTCTGTGCGACCCTAGAGACGGCAGCCCACCAGGCTCCCCTGACCCTGGGATTCTCCAGGCAAGAACACTGGAGTGGGTTGCCATTTCCTTCTCCAATTAATGAAAGTGAAGTCGCTCAGTTGTGTCTGACTCAGCGATCCCACGGACTGCAGGCTACCAGGCTCCTCCGTCCATGGGATTTTCCAGGCAAGAGTACTGGAGTGGGGTGCCATTGCCTTCTCTGATTCTAATGTCTAATTCCCTTTAAAATTTGAGATAGATGGTGGACTTCCCTGGTGGTCCAGTGTTAAACACTCGTCTTGCCACGCAGGGGATGCATGTTTGAGCCCTGGTCAGGGAACTAGGATCCTACATGCCTCAGAGCAGCTAAGCCTGCACACCACAGCTATTGAGCCTATGTGCCATAACTAGGCAGTGAGACCCATATGACACAATGCAGGTCCTATGTGCCACAGCTGAGACCCAGTGCAGCCAGGTAAATATTTAAATTCTAGAGACAGAAAATTTGAACAGACCGATTCCCATAGAAAAAAATAGAAAATATCAAGGCACTATCTCCCAGGAAATCACCTGGCCCAGATGATTTCATTGAATTCTACTGCGCTCTAAAAGATCCAGTAAACTGAAGATAATGAAATTAGTTCAAGAACTGGAAAAAGAAAGGAAATTTCCAAAGAAATTTAAGTGATATGTCTTCATCTGTTAAATAAATTCAGTCCTGTCTGCCAGTTCTTTGATCATTTTTTTGTTGTTCTTCATCACTTACTTGAACAAAATTTATTCTCCTTTGGCAAGGGCTGAAAAAATACTGGACGTATAGATCCAGTATTTTGAATTTTCACATGCTTTAAATTGTTTCCCAGATATCCTTATACTTAAAAAAATAGTTTGGCTGATAAAGAACTTTTTTGGTTCCTGGGTTGTTTTTTCTTTTAAATTTTATTTATTTGTCTATTCGTTTTGGCTGTACTGGGTCTTCATTGCTACACATGGACTTTATCTAGTTGGGGCGAACAGGGGCTACTCACTAGTTGGGATATGCACAGGCTTCCCATTGCTGTGGGTTTTCTTGTTGTGGAGCACAGGCTTTGGAGCGTGCAGGCTGCAGTAGTTACCGCTCATGGGCTCTAGAGTGTGAGCTCAGTAGTTGTGGCAGATGCGCTTGGGTGCCCTGCAGCATGTACAGTCTTCCCAAACCGGAGGTCAAACCTGTTTCTCCAGCAGTGGCAGGCAGACTCTTAACCACTGGACCACCGGGGAAGTCCTGGTTTCTGTATTTTTTTCCATGAGTATTTTCATGAGATATTTTCCCTCTGCTTTCCTGAGCTGAGTAGTCTATAGCCTGATTTTTTTTTAACCTTGTTTGTCTTTGAATTTCAAGAACTTTATTAGGACATGTTTCGCCATTACCATTATGTATCGGTTTGTTCTGGAACATGATGTGCCTTTTTAATCTGCACCATAAGACTATATTTATGAAAGTTTTCGTGAATTGTATCTTTTTATATTTATTCAGTTTTGTTTTATTTTTGGGGGTAGGGAGGCACATCCGATGATGTGCTTGTTGGATCTTTTTGCATGACTTCCTTGTCGAATCCTTTTAAACTATTTTTTCCTCTCTTGACTGCTTACTTTTCTCATGGTTTTTTCTGCCCCTTACTAAACCATCAGCACTGTGTCTCAAGCTCTACTGCGAACTCTGCCTGCATTCCTAGCGCAGCTGAATGTTTTTTCTTATTCTCTCTCAAGGGTGGCCCTTCTATTTTGTCTTCTTCTGTTGTCTCATTGTCACTTCCAGCAAGCTCCTAGGTCTTTGCTTTGGTTTTCCTTCCATAGATGCAGGTCTGTCACTCGGTTCCTTAATTCATGGCACAGTCTCCGTCTGCCTGGTGAGAGCGTTTACAGTGGACGCCCTCACTTCTGTCCACCTTTTTTCTTGCACTGTCTTTAAGTAGATACTGTGCTGATTCTTTTCTGAATCCTGATCTTTGGATGAACTCACTCTGGACCAACCAGCCGTCTGTAGTTGGTTCTTGTAGGCTGAGCTCTATACTGGGTTGGAGGTTTTCCTGAAGATGCAGGATGCTGTTTTGAGGGCTTTTGTCCTCTCTCTCGCCAGTGAGAATGCACTGCTGAAGACGGCAGTCCCTCTCTTCCTGAGTGTCACCACACAGTTTCCCTGTGGAGCTTATCTGTGTCTGTGTAAGTCCTAGCTCATGCCTTGCCTCTTGGATCTTGAAACTGGTCAGGGTCCAATTCTACTTTAATGTCATCTCCCACTGTTACAGACCATTTTGGTTTACCGGGTCAGAGTATGCACCTCACTTTGAAGAACTATACTGGATCTTATCTCTTAAATTCAGTTTGTAAACCTATTCACTAATATCCCACCAGGTCTGATTTTAAAGCATTTTGAGAGGATCCCTGTGGGGAAACCAATGCTTAGTTTGGATACATGAGATCCCAGTCACATCACCTTTATAGCAATTTTTCGTGTTTTCTTCCTCCTAATTTATATTCACATGATTCCAAAAGCATAAAAAGGTGTGTAGTAAGGAGTATCACTCCTCTCTCCCCCATCTGCTAAGTTCCTGTGTCCCTTTCCCTTTGCCTTTGAAAAGTAACATGTTAATAGCTTTGGGGGTATCCTTCTAGTGTTTCATAACTGCAGTCGAACTCAAATGCAGTTCTTAACTTTTATTCTTTTACCCCCCAAATTGTATAATTCATAGATACCTAAACTGCTCTCTTACTGCAGCTGGCTGCGTGTGAGTCTCATAATTCATATGTTCCTCTTTGGGTTGGTACATATACATATATATATATATGGCAATATATATTGAAAGTTTCCCACTTCAGTATGTGGAATTTCATTGTTCTTTTAGGAGCAATATGATGATTCATTGTATAAAAGAATTTGAGGTTTGTTTCCTGTCCTGTACTATCATAAATAATATTATCATGAATAACTTTATACTTAGGTCATTATGCATGTGTGCAAGAAATCTGTAGGATAAATTCCCAAAAGTGATCACAAGGTGAATGTGATTGTAATTTTGATACCTGTGTCTTAACTGCCTTCCTTAGGGTTTGTACCAATTTACACTGCCTCCAGAATATTTAAAATTTCCTGTTCCCTTACAGCTTAAACAACAGAGTACACTGTCAGTTTTGGGGATTTTTGCCAATCTGATAGGTGAACGATGCTATATCAGTGTCTTTTAAATTATATTTCTCTTGCTCTGATTAAGACTTAGAGTCTTTGCGCTTTGTTAAGGGGCCATTTTTGTTTTCTTTTTAGCAAACTGCCTATTCATATCCTTGGCCTCTTTTTTTATTGGACTGTTTTTTTTCTCGTGAATTTCTAGGAGCTGTTAGTATATAACATTACACTTTCTTCTATGAGTCTTTATGATGCTTTGCTTGTAGTTGTTTTAGGAGGTTTGCTTATTTGTTTAGAGTTAAGTTTATTGATCTTTTATAGCTTTTGGATTTTGAGACCAAAAATCTCAAATTTTTGTTAGATTGTTAGAAAGCTCTCCCCAACTCCAAGGCTATAAAAAAAATTCTCTTTTTTCCACGTGTTTTTTGTTTTTTTCCATTAAATCTTTCATTATTTTCACATTTATCCTGGTGTACTGTGTGAAGGTAGGGATTCATTCTTATTTTTTTCAAATGACTACATAGTCTTCCCAGCATCATTTATTAAATAGCCGATTCTCCCTCTCTGTAACTGGAATTCAACTTCAATTATCTTACCATTTTTGCAATTTCAGTAGCTTGCTGCCAGTTAATTTGACATGCTGTCTGTGTTGATATCCTTTTCAATTATTAGACATTCATAACTGTAACTTTATCATGTGGTAAGGGATGTATAAAACTGGGGGAAGAAAGAAGTGCTTCATGGATCAAGGTTAAACCTCTGTTAATCAGTGTTTTCTGTAATCTTCCTTATAACAGTTAGAACCATATCTTCACTTCGTTCCCAGAGTAAAGTGTATTTATTTATATAAATAATACTTGCTCAAGATTGTCAGAGAGTGTCGATTATTAACGTTGAGGATACTCAGATGATTAAGGATTAATTTATTTGGTTCATGGGCTTCCCAGGTGATGGTAGTGGTAAAGAACCCACCTACCAGTGCAGGAGACATAAAAGACATGGATTTGGTCCCTGGGTGGGGAAGATCCCCTGGAGGGAGGGCATGGCAACTGACTACAGTTTTCTAGCCTGGAGAATCCCATGGGCAGAGGAGCCTGGCTGGCTACAGTCTATAGCGTTGCAAAAGTCAGATATGACTGAAGCGACTTAGATCACACACATCTTGATACCTTTCCAGATGAAAGGTTATGGCAGTTTAAAGAGAGAAAACTGATGGGCAGCTAAATTTATTGGTTCAACTGTGGACTTCATAGGCATGTGAAAAAGTAAAATTCTGACTGTGATCTTGCACAAGACGGCCTGCATTGTGTCTGGGGAAAAGTCATAGATGGTCACGTCTTTTCTATCTTCCCAGTCGGCCAACTCTGTCTCTCCAGCACCCACCGTCTGCAGCAATTAGTATTCAGCGTCCTGCGCAGTCACGGGATGTGACAACAAGAATCACACTGCCGTCTCACCCTGCGCTGGGAACACCAAAACAGCAGCTACATACCATGGCGCAGGTAAAACCAGAGGTGAAGAGCCATCTGTATACTCTGTGGGTTAAAACCAGAATCATGCAAGTCTGGCTTAAAGCCTGGCAATATTGAAGAGAATGGCTGTTTTTAAAGGAGATTGAGTGGGAGCAGTTCTTGTTTATAATTGTGCCGTGGGCTGTTCCGCACACAGAAAACGATCTTCAGTACTGGCACACCAGTGGCTGCAGCCACAGTAGCTCCTATTTTGGCAACCAACACCATTCCTTCTGCAACCACGGCCGGTAAGTCAGCAACCCTGCTGTTTCTGCCAGGTAAGGAGGAGGCATAAGTTGTGGGTTCCGTTTTTACTTCTCAGTTTCAGGCAGAGAATGAGAATTAGGCTAGAAAAATTCTCTTAACTTTTCCCAAAATCTTGGGATTTTGAGAGTGTGTAATGTATGCAGAGAGGCCATTGTTGAAGAATTTCCGTTTCTCTCTTGTTCCAGGGTCAGTGTCACACACACAAGCTCCCACAAGTACAATTGTTACCATGACAATGCCTTCACATTCGTCCCACGCTACTGCCGTGACCACCTCAAACATACCAGTGGGTAAGTGTCATGCAGTGTGCAGACAGATACTGACAAGGAATTTTTCAGCCCATCTGACCAGGTCTTCATATAGATGGCTAGTGTTGACTTTTTTTTTTATTGTTGATTTTCAAAGCAACACTGACTTTTAACTTTGAATATTATTTGACATACAAATTTGGCATTTTGATGATAGAGCAACAAAAGGTAACAGTCTTTGAGAGCTCAAAATAAACTATTTTAACTTCACTTTGAACTTATCAAACTTTGCCTCTTTTGTGTGTACCTTTTAAAAAAATAAACTTCACTGATAAAATTTAGATAGGAACAACAGGAAAAGCAAGAAATAAGCAAAAATGAGGAATGGAAGGAACTTGTACACTAGTAGGTTGTTCAAGAAAAATCTCTGGGTGATGCAACAGTGGGAAGAATGCTAAACCTCAAGTCACTTCCCCGAGGTTCTTGTCTTGAGTGACACCCAGAGTACTTCGTGACCATCCTAAAATTCCTTCCAGGCTTTGTTTATTCCCCCTTTAAATATGTGTATATTTTCATTATTAAAAAATCTTTGAGGGGTTTCCCTGGTGGTCTCGTGGTTAGGACTCAGCACTTTCACTGTCAGGGCTTGGGTTGGATCCCTGGTTAGGAAATTAAGATCCTGTAAACCATTCAGTGTAGCCAGGAAAAAAATCTGTAAAGGTTTTGGCAGCCAGACTTGAGTGATGGAGAGAAGAGATTGGCAAGCTTTTCCCATAGGGCTGGATCATAAATGCTTCAGGTTCTGCAGGCCTCATGGGTGTGTGCAGCCACCTAGCTATGGACAATATGCAAACAAATGAGTGTGGCTGTGTTTCAGTAAGACTTTTAATGGGCATGGAAATTTGAATATCATATCATTTTCACATGTCACAAAATATTATTCTGTTTCATTTTCCCCAACCATTTAAAAATGTAGACCCGTTGTTTGCTCATGGGCCAAAACAGGCATCAGCAAGGTTTGGCCTGCGAGTTGCCAGCACCCATCCTTAGAGCTGATAGCTCACTTCAGAGCCTCCAAAGCAGAAGCTGTGGTGTGTGAGGCAGAACACGCCCCTCTTTAACCCGCAAGTCACAGGTTTCCGGTTGGTAGTGTTGACTGTGCCCTGGTTCTGTAGCAGTGAGTGTGCCGTCTTACTTTCCTTCACTCCTAAAGATACGAGACAGCTGCTGTATTTATAACATGCTGTGCTTTTCAAAGTAGAGACCTGGTGAGCAGACACACAAGTGTGACTCCCTTGCCTGCTGTGTCTCTGCTCTGAGGTGGGCCCTCCCTCCCCACGTCCTTCCTTTGTGCACGTGACAGGCTGGAGCTTCCACAGCCCTCTTAGCAGACTTTGAGGGCACATTTCCAGAACATCGGTAGGACCCAGGAAACTCTCGCGCTGTTTTCAGAGAAGCCAGAGTGCCAGCCCCTAAACTGGTGCCCAGCCCCACAGAACGCTCTTAGCGAAAGATGACTGTGGTCTTTCTCGCGCTCCTGCGCACTGTGGCTTGGCATTAGAGAGCCCACACTTCTTTCGCACCCCTCTGAATTTAACATCACTTGTGTGAAGTTTGGGGGTGGCGCATCTAGCATTAAAGCGCTTATGTTGAAGAGGATCACTGACTGCTCCATGTTGTCATTTCAGATTGCTTTCTGGCTATACCTAACTGTCGTCAGTCATCCTCAGCACTGTATAAAGTCAGAGCCAAGCCCATTCTTTTCATTTTTATAGTCAAGAGTCTCACTACAGGGAATGTGTAGCTATGAAGAAAATCAGACCAGTAAAGAGGAGCTGTGTACCCTAGAGGGGCTCTCTGGTTGTGTCTTGAACCCTCTCTGTGAAGAATTATTTAGAGATCAGTTTTTATTAATGTCACTGTATCTTCCTAAGAATAATACTGCGGAAGTAAACTCACCAAAAGTACTAGGAGACAAGTAGTGTTCATTCATTTGGCTGAACCAGCCTTCTGCCTCTCCTGAGTATTCGTGGTTATAATCTCCAACTCTAGTCTGGTTATATTCTCTAGCTCATTTATCTTCAACGTTTTACCATTTACTAAATTCTAGATATGAAAACCATTCGACAGATGTGTCCAAACAGATTTAAACATCTGCCACTTAACGTGATTTTGGTCTAAGTTCCATCAGGATTTTTGCTCTAGTTTTGTTTTCCTCTTGTGTAATAATCCACATATTTGTTACATCATAATAGGATCCCTGTATAGAAGTGCCTCGATTGAGGAGGGATACCTGATAAGAACCCTCAGAGTATTGATTTTCAAGTTAGGGGCATTAGACGTGTATTAAAGCCACCTGAGTGGCTTTTTGTGTCACTTGCTTTTTCTAGGTAAGATTAAGTATTGGATTCAGCCATTGTTATTAATAGGAAAGTATTGGGTCAGGGGAAAAAGTCAGATTAACCATAAGCATAAGATTCCTTCCTGCCATAAATTCCTGTTTCCACTAGAATGACATCCTTATTTTTCTCCACATGTGACAGTGGTCTCAGAATTAGGGGATCATAGTGTTCAGAAAACAGGAATTATCTTTGAAAATAGCCCCAGTTTATGATTTCTGCTTTGTGATTTTCCTGAAGGTTTTTTTTTTTTTTTTTAATAATTGAAGACATGATTTTTAATTAGGAAAAAGTAAAAATAGTGTTCATGTATGTGTTTGTAGTAACCAACCTCTGCTTAACTACTCTGCCAAATGACAGCTACTTCCCTATTGGAAACATTATTTTTTCTCCTCCCTTTTATGAGCATACTGACAAATCAAGGCTTAGTTGCTTTTTACTCAGCACAGACTCTACTTACTACTGATGAAAAGCGCACCATGCCGACTTCTGTCTACATTAGACATCAGGGGCCATCCTCACCCATCTTCGTGCAGAGACTTCCCCAGCTGCCTTCCTCGGAAGATAGCTGGGCGTGGGGGTGGTGGCAGGGTGCTGGTGTTCAGGGTGCTGTTCTTTGGGTGATGTGCTGACACCATCCCAGTCTCTGGTGTCAGTGTGCCTGTCGTTGCTATGGGTTGGGTCTTTATACAGGTAGAATTAAATTTGAAAACTATTATTATTATTTTTGCCATAAAATATGCAAAATAACAGGACACTCAAGAGACTTTAAAAATAAAGTGGTTATCTAAAGAAGACTTCCTCATAGATGAGAAAACTGAGCTTGAAATGATCTCATTACTAATTAGCTACATTATTATTAATTAGTTATGGGCCCTGGAGAAGAATCAAAAGTATTTACCATTTCTGTATTCACTTTTTTTTTAAGTCTTCTCCTTTTTTAAAAAAAAGTCTCCAGGAAGCCAGGTCAGGGGGAAAGGGCCGCCTTGCTGATGTTTTTGATGAAGTATTAATATGGAGTCCTGCTTTGACAAGTAACAGTTGTGAATGTATCAGTGTATTATCAGATTCAAATAATTCAGTTGAACCCATAGGTACTCATCTTTTCATTTTTTATTTTGATTAAAAATCTGGGCTGCTTATTACCATTTGCATTCTTAAGATTCTTCCTGGCTGAGAATGTTTCAGCATGCCAGTAGAAGCATTTGAGCAGTAATGTAGTTGGATGATACTTTTTTGTAGCTAAGGTGGTGCCTCAGCAAATCACACACACGTCTCCTCGGATCCAGCCTGACTACCCTGCAGAGAGGAGTAGCCTGATTCCCATTTCAGGACATCGAGCCTCTCCAAATCCTGTGGCCATGGAAACCCGCAATGATAATAGGTAGGAGGGAATGTGCCTCGTCATGTCACCAGTTGTTTTGATATTCCGGTAAAATTATCCCACAGATATGGCATATATTTACTTATTTTCAAATTCACCCCTGAAAATCCAATACATTGTATAATTTCTTTAATTTTATGAATGAAGCTGTGCTGTATTTACTCATTCTCCTTTTGATGAATGTTGTAGTATCATTTTTTTTTTTGCCTTGTGTATTTCTCGGTTTAATTTATTTTGAGCCATTTTGAATGTAAGGGTGACAGCATCATGACCCTTTTACCTAAGGGTAAAATTTCCCATTTTCCTCCAGAGAACAAAACTGTTCTTATTTAACTGCAGTATGGGCATCTGAAATGATCCTTCAGCATTCCATTCTCTTTCATACATTGACATTTTAGAAGAGTATGGATCGGCTAGTTGTTTTTGCAGAATATTCTTGTTTGCGCTTGTTGGATTGTTCCGCGCAGTTAGCTTTATCCTGTGCATTTTGGGCTGAACACCGTTAGGGGATAAGCTCTGCTCATTGCCGTGTATCACAGAGCTCATGCTCTCCTGTCCTCCCGCTATTGGTTGTGTCAGCATTGCTTCATGAAGCTGATGTTTGTCAGATTTTCCTGCTGTAAAGCGGTATTTTTCTTCTTTGTAAATAACTAATTTGTGTGGAAATCCCTTGAGACTATAGGTATCCTACTCCCCAGTAAACTTGTACTCAGTAGTCTTTGCTTCTGTTGATTATTGGCTGGATGTGTTGATGCTTGCAATATGATTTTTTGCAAGGTAGTGTTTTTTTTTTTTATCATTTCCTTTATGTTTATTGATTGGCATCCTCATATAAAGAAATTTTATCAATCCTCATTTCTTTTGTTGGGTATTTTATTTTTTAAAATCCACATGGGCTCATGGACTTGGTTTTGTTTATTCATAATTATAATCCATTACTGTCACCTGTTTTAATGCTCAGATTGTCTCCAGGTTGGTCCTTGGGAGCCCCTTCGGACTAGTTCCTGTGGGTTTTACTATGTCCTGGTCATTCTAGCCCCTTCTTTCTTTTCACCACAACAAAATAGTTGAATCTCCTCTTGAACTTGATCTCTCTGAGCTCTGGTTCCTTTTCATCATTTAGAACCAAGATCTAGGCATTAGATCTGTTTATCTTGACTGGACTGTCATTTCTTCTGGCCCTTTAGCAGGAGAGGTAGGAAGTAGATAGCATTTTTAACACCAGCACATCCAGGTGCCTCTGGTTCAGCCCCACTGCCTCCAACGTTCTGTATTTGTGGTTCACGTCTTCTGCCTCACAGTGAGAACCCGGCAGCACGTGTGAAGTGATTTCATGATTGGATCCTTTCTAAATACTCGTGTTTGACTATTATGGTGTATAGAAATGTTTATTTTTTTATAATGACATTTTTGTATTTTTAATTGATGGATAATTGCTTTACAATATTGTGTTGGTTTCTACCAAACATCAACAATGTATCAGCCATAGGCATACATATGTCCCCTCCCTCTTGAACCTCCCTCTCCATCCCACCCCCAGAAACGCTTATCAGCCTGGGGATTTTTTGTTTGTTTTTATCAAGGTGTGGTTGATTTACGGTGTTGTGTTAGTTTCTGGTATACAGCAAAGTGATTCAGTTAGTTGTGTATGTGTACATTTTTTTCCATTATTATTTCCCATCATGGTTTATTACAGAATACTGAATGTTCCCCTACACTGCAGAGTAGGACCATGTTGTTTATTTTGTATACAGTAGTTGGTATCTGCTAATCCCAGACTCCCAGTTTGCATCTCCTCACCCGCTCGCCCCTTTTGCAACCACAGGTTTGTTTTCTGCCTCTGTGAGCCTGTTTCCATTTTGCTCCTTTGGATCATATTTTAGACCCCAAATATCAATGATGTATGACATTGGTCTTGTCTGACTTGCTTCACTTAATATTGATAATCTCTAAGTCCATCAGTGTTAAAATACTACTTTCTCTAGGTCTGTGTCCTTTGATATAATTGTTTGGGACAAATTTGAGAAATGTTGGTAAGGCAGTTGAAAGTATGAAGAGTTTGTAGGCGATAGGACCATTTGAAGGGAAAGAAGGAAATAGACCGTTTTGGTTCATATTATCTGTGTTCCGTCTGTAGACCATCTGTTCCTGTTCAGTTCCAGTACTTTCTCCCAACGTACCCACCTTCTGCATACCCACTGGCTGCTCACACCTACACCCCAATCACCAGCTCTGTGTCCACCATTCGACAGTATCCAGGTATGAACCCCACTGTTACAGTGACTTTTAACATTTTAGTTTTTGCAAGCAATGAGATAGAAATTGATCGGTGGGTATTACTAGTATGAATTTAATGATTCTAGCTTCAATTTTCAGAGTCAGATAAAGCTGAAATCTAAAGCTTTAAGGTTGTAAATCACCATTTCTATGACTGTAAAAGGTTGTTTCTTATTAGTGATATTAGCATGATTTTATCCCACCCTGAGGATAATTATGATAAGTTTTATTATCCCTTAAAATGGTAGTGCAGTTAAAAATGAATAAAGCTGTACTCTTATGGGGCGTCTGTTTCATGGGTTATTTGTTGTGTTTTTAATGTTAGCCCAGTTATGCTTAACATTCACCATCCAGTCTTATTAATAGTGCTCTTTTTGCCAATCCAAAGTAAACAATACTTAAACTGCAAGATTTGTATAATCTTTTGCTGTGAGACCCTCAGCTCACTTCAGGCCTGAGAAAGCCAGGTTATCAGATTGTAGCCGTTGTCCTTCTCATGTGCCTCCGGGGCTGCAGCCAGGGCCGCCTGTGGCCATTGGGCATTTGAAGTGGACCTGGCACAAATGAAGAACTGGATTTTTTGTTTTAAATTAAAATGAGAGAAATTTCAAATATGTTTGGAACAACTTAGCAGTATGAAACTACTTCTTGCAAGATTGTTGATTTTATGGAATCAAAATAGAAATCAAGTATTTCTGATAAAAATTTAGTCTCTGAATTGAAATATGATTTGAGAATAAAATATACCCTGAATTTTGAAGACATAATATGGAAAAGAGAATTTATAACACGTTACTAATAACTCTTAGTAAGATTACTATTTTAAAATTACCAGTTTTTGGATATATTGAGTTAAACGAGGTGTATCATAAAAATTAATTTGGCCTATATTTTATTATGTTAATGTGGCTACTGGAAAATCTAAAATTGCGTGAATTACTTATATTTTTGTTGGACGGCACTAATCTAAAGCTTTCAAACACTGGGATGTTTAAACAGCTTTTGAAACAGTTTCCTCCACCTCTACATTTTCTTTGTGTGCTTTCATTTTTTTTTTTTTTTTTTTTTTT
>SJYA01003802.1:8460-27980 GCA_006410615.1 Neotragus moschatus | reverse complement strand
TTTTTTTTTTTTTTTTTTTTTTTTGCTGAGGGTGGGGGAGGAGATGTTTTTAAAAATTTTCTTTTTAAAAGAAATTCATAACTGTTCTTTATTAGCAATCTTATAAAGTAAAATCTTGTTTAATTGATTGTTGCCACAAGTGGGATGCTAAAAGTCTTGTAGAAGCATGTCTGTGTGTGAGTATGTGTTACACTGATTGCTGAAAACTTTGAGTCTCTTTATCAGTAATAGCACTTGCCTTCAGGTTCCTTCCTTCATCCACTGGCTCAGCCCATTGATGCTTCCCTAATAGTGCGGTTGTTTCGCCTTTCTGGAGAAGGCATCAGTCATTCATGACCACTGTGTATTTCTCTGAACGCTAACCAACTGAGAAGAGCGTGCAGACTCTTGAGCTAAAGGTGGCTATGCAGATACTATCACTTATGTATAACCTTTTATTATAAAAATCCTTCATAAGAACACTGTCTGAAGTGTTCTTGGGGATCCTGCCAGTCACCTGTGTCTACATTCTTTTTTCACCTCTGCAGTAGCCCTGATGGACACTAACACAGAAAAATAAATAGCACAATCAGTACTTTATTTCTTCCAGTATCAAACCATCATTGTTGGTGCAGATGAGAGGTAGTGTAGTATTTGTTAAACAGAAGTCTGCACATGGATGGACACAAATGAATAAGTCATTTAGAAACCAGCTAACAGTATCCTGTTTTCAAGTATCATGAATTTATTAGCTTATTTTAAAACAGATATTTTTATGTCAAGAACAGAACAGGAAAATTTGTATATAATAGGCTCTGATCTTGCCAAATATGGATCACTTTACTATATAGTTTATGGTGATTAGAACAGTTGTTCGTGGTCTTGGTTGCTTTTACAGATGAGATCTTTTTGGTCTGTTATAAGTTAGGTGCAGAAATGAATATATAAGCCTAGGTATATAACGATATATAACCATAGGGCTTCCCCAGTGGCTCAGTGGTAAAGAATTTGCCTCCAATGCTGGAGATTCAGGTTTAGTCCCTGGGCTAGGAAGATCCCCGGGAGGATGGTATGGCAACCCACTCCAGTATTTTTGCCTGGAGAATCCCATGGATTGAGGAGCTTGGAGGGCTACAGTGCATAGGGTTGCAAAGATTAGGACATGACTGAAGTGACGGCACATATATGTAGCTGTATATATTGTAAAGCCTCACAGATGCCATGACAGGCTTATTAAAAAATACTGGGCCACAGAAAAATTCCTGAGTCATTTGGACTCCGTGGGCTCAAGGCCATCCGGGATGGCATAATGGAGACCTTATCAGAAAATAACTCCACCCGCTCTTGGTACAGAACAATCCGTAAGAGATATGAAACTCTAAACCCGAGCACGCGCATTATATGACCAATCAAAATATGCCAAATCNGGCCACAGAAAAATTCCTGAGTCATTTGGACTCCGTGGGCTCAAGGCCATCCGGGATGGCATAATGGAGACCTTATCAGAAAATAACTCCACCCGCTCTTGGTACAGAACAATCTGTAAGAGATATGAAACTCTAAACCCGAGCACGCGCATTATATGACCAATCAAAATATGCCAAATCCTTGTCTTGCCTTGCTTGCCCAGTCAACTCCCACCGAATCTCTGTCTTTGTCTTAAACCTATAAATACTCCTGTAATCCTGGACTCGGGGCTCTCTTGCCTCCTCCACTGCATTAGAGACGGCAGAGGACCCTAACTCGAGTTAGCAATAAACCCTCCTCTTGCTTTTGCATTGCCGTGGTGGACTTGTTCTCTTAGTTTGTTCGGGGACTCTAGCTCAGAGCATAACATGCCTCAGCTGTGGGGATGAAAGCAACCAGCTTGGGTATCCCTCAGTTGCTCACAAAGCCACCAGGACAGATTCACCAGCACCGACCTGCTGAAGTCAGGCACCAGGACCACCATAGTTTGTACCTGGATTCCCTATGGTAAGTATGAAATCTGCCCAGGTGTTTGCTCTCTCCACATGCGCATGCTGGCAAAGCCTGCAGCCACTAACACCTAACCTGCCCAAGCCATGGGAACACCAGTACTTCATTCACACATCCCACAAGCACTGAGTTTATAAAGCTGCTGTAATATAAATGTAAATCCATGGTGGCACAGTCACTGGGAGGTGATTCAGATTTCAGATCTGCTGATGAAATTGCACTGCCCTGGGAATCACCTCAGATTTCTGACCCAGCTCCACATATGAGCAACCTGCTGGTGCTTGCTCCCTCCCCAAGCTCACAGAAGTGAANCAAAGAGAACCAAGCATGGTTTTCTTGACATAAGGGAAGCCATTTTGTCCTAAGTCATTTTGTGATCTAAGCCCAGCCACAATGCTTCTCCCTGAAGAGGTCTCAGTAATTGATGATCTTAAGGGAAGTGAGGGAATGCAGGAACAAAGGAAAAGCAGTCAAAACACAACGGTTCAGTGACAAAACACTAGCTTTGTCCTCGAGGGATACAGAGAACAATCTGATACTGGTCTTGGGTTCTGCAGGAAGTAAGGCCCACAGCCAGGTGGAGGCTGGATGCTGCTGCTGACCCTCATGACTTCAATCAATGAAAGCTTAGATTCCGTAGACCACCGCCCCGGTTCAAGGCTGAAGCCCCTTTGCTCAAGCCCCTTCATGAATACGTATACCCTTGGCTTAAAACTTCCCCAATTTTGCTGTCTGGGGAGATGCTGCTCGGGGAAAGATCCCTGGTGTTCTTTCTTGCTGCAAGTTCTTTCTTTCTTCCTTCTCCTGATCTTTGCCTTTGTGTCTTTTAGCTCAGCACTTACCAAAAGGGAAACCTGGTGAGTGTCAAGCTAAAACTTGTTACCTAAAAAGTGGTTGCCCAGGTTTTTCGAGTAACAATAGTATAATCTTATTTGTATAACATGTTTCAAGTCCATATGTGCTAGAATACACATGTTTGGGAAGCAGCTGTGAACAGTAGTGACCTTTGAGAGAACTAGCTTGGAGGTGGAGAACAGAATTACTTCTCATTTTATACTTCTCCACATTTCCACTTTCATACCACGTTAAAAGTTTTTTCAGTTGAAGAGGGTCATAGATAAACAGGGCAAGAAAGTGCCCGTACTCACAAGAAGAAAGAACCAATAATCTAAGGACTGCATGTTTTTCATAAACAAACAGATGAAAACTGCTTTAAGACAGTGAATTCCACAAGCTCTGGCCCTCTCATCACTAACACGCTTGAGGGGTCACTAGTCAGTTTTCAGAGGCCTGGACAACTACAGTTATATGTGGAGCTCAGTAAATAAAGTCCCCTAATTCTTAAGAAAGTATATCTCCCAGAGTGAAATAACAAACTGGCATCCTAATTATGGCTCAATCTCATGGGTTTATCATGAACTGACCCCAAGAATGGATCAAGTCTGCGTGTACCACATTAACCTTGGGTTCCAGGGGTCCACAACAAGTTCCTAGACTGTTCTTGGTGCTCCCTCCCCAAAGGCTCAAGAATCTTTAACATTTCAGTGTGGGTTTCTCCTGTTACAGATCAAGAGACAGCAAATCGATAGCTCCCTGTGGCCAAAGAGGGCAGAAGATACAACTAGGTAAACTGAAATATCACTGCTAACATTTACCAGCATCTCCTCACATAGAAAGAAACAAAATGATTAAATGACAAAAACAGTAAGCCTGATTTCATCTAGTCCTTCTGTTCATCTACTCCTGCTTTACCAATGACTACTTAAGAGCACCACACACTCAACACTGAGACTTGTACTAGGATTCCACTTGAGAAAATGACAGCCCCTACCTTTGAGCAAAAGAGAATGTTTTCAGAGCAGAAAGGAAATACATTAATTATACATCAAGCCCCTAGGCTTAGCTGTACTATGCCTATGCCAATTTGTTGGTTTCTACCTATTTTAAGAAAAATTTATTGCACCCAAGAGTTTCACCTACATTAACATTCAAAATAAAATCAGCTCCTATTTCTAAATAAGTTCTGCAAGTAACTGAAATCTTGAACCGAAAGCCCAGTTAATCCAAAGACAATCAGAATTCCTTCTAGAAGGGGTGCTGAGTTACAGATTGGCAAGCCTGCTGCTGACTCTGAGGGGTCAGAACAAGTGGTTGCCACCAGGCTGACTATAGTTAGAATTTCCAGTATTGTCTGTAAAAGACTGGTTTTCTGTCTCTTGACAGAATGTATTACTACATGAAGGATGCTCTCTGTCCTTTCATAAGATGGCGAAGATTTCAATCTCATATACAACACAAGGTTTAAAATAATAAATCCAGTATACCATTCACTGTCTACCACAGTAAACAAAAGGACTAAAGCGTGTCACAAAGTTTATTTGCAAAATAAAACAAATCAATGCAAACTTATAAAATTTCCCATGACAAATTTTTGGAATAAAATCCTGCCTTCCGTTCAAACGCAAGTGATAGTTCTCTATGCTTCACAAATCTTCCTAAGAGACACAGAGCTACTCTCACTCTTCTCTGTTCTACTTCAACTTCAAACTAACCTGAGGCACTAATAAGAATAACTAAAAATTCCAGAATGGCCTCAATTCTTTTTCCCAAAAGAAATAACCACCTGACAGACATACATTCTTTCGCTATGGAAAGCAATTGTGTTAAAAACCTGATTCCAGTTTAAGTGCCTATAGACAGTCAACCTTTATGGCTGCTAAGATGGAATCATCCTTTGGCTTTCTCACTATAAGCAAATCGCTTCCTACCAACTTGCACACGGCTTACCCATAATTAAAACAGTGACTGCTTCGCCATCGTGCTGTTCTCATTCAAAGGATCTCTATCACAACACGAGCCAAGGAAAGGCCAGAAATATATAATCTAACAAAGTGATTTATTCTGGTTGAATGACAACTTATACTGTCACAAAATGGACTAAAAATAACCCACAAAACTAGTCTTGATTTTCAATGTCTAATATCTAATGCCAAAGAAGAGAAAAAACCTTCTAGCACAAAAAAACTTACATTTAGGAAAGAGTTAAGACAGGAAACATTCCAAGCATCTCTGCCAACCAATGACATTGCCTGCCAACTCCCAAACAACTTTTGCAATTTTTTTTCAAACACTCTAAAACATTAAAGAGAATGTAACTTGTATAAAATGTAATAATGCCCAATATTTCTTCATATAATACTTGGAAACAGTAGCATACTCTCCATTAATTTCATACTATCAAACACTGTATTTTCATGCAAGTTCTAAGACAGTGAAAAGCAGGTATACAAAAACTAGTGCACTCAAAGCATTCCCATCTAAGCCATATTTTATTTTTAACTGGGTGTGTGCGTATGTACATGTACGGAATGCTTGCTGAAATACCAGTAGTGTTGGCTCAATTAAGACCTGTCCACTCCAAACTGGATCTTGCATTAACCTAAACCACAGCAGGAGTAGGAGGCCAACTCCAGGCTGTCAGAGGATGACTATATAAATACAAATTAACCGACATCCTAAAAGAGAAATCCCAAATAGTAAGATGTGGATACCTGGTTGTGCCCAAGGCTGCTGAGACAGCGTATACTTAGGTCCTCCCTGACTGGCCATTGTTTTTAATGCTGAAACCTAGTAGAGGAGACAAAAGGGGAAAGTTTCATTTCACTGATGACAAATTAAACTAGAACTGCTCTCAAAAGATGTAACACCATTTGAACCTATGAAAATAACAATAACCAAATGTATAGCTCTAAGAGGAAATGAATCATTTCCCATAGTCCTTTACAAACAGCAAAATATTGAAGCAAAACTTCTTTCATGATTTCAAGGCATACCATTGTTTTGCAAAAAGAAAACCACACCAATGTCTGAGGCATTCTGCCTGAAACATTTCAGGAAGACAAGAATGAAGACTGAGAGAAACATCAACACAAAACAGATCTCTCTTTAAGTGGACTGTCAGGTTAACTTTAAATTATTTTCCTATGTTATCAGAAAAATGTCACAGGAGCTGAACAAAACCCCTTTTATATATCTACAGGGTCCTTTTCTTCATTATAGGTAGAGAGAATGTTATTTAAAAAAACAAAGGTTTTCAGATAGCATCAAAAAGCACACTTGACCAACCAGTGTTAGAGGTATGGAACTGGATGCCCACCCTCTAGTCACTTCTCTCCTCATTCCTCAGCATCAGTACAGAGAAGCAAAACCATGCATTTTGGACAAGAATGTTCTTAAGATGGCAAATTACAGTGGGGCTAAGGTGGAGCTGGGGAGTGTGAAAGACAGAAATTCATAAAACATCTTTTTAGAAATGGACTGCTAGGTGCCACAGGTCCAGGCCATGACCTTGGCCTCAGTAGACAGTCTCATTAGACTTCAACACCAGCCCTTTTGATTTCTCATGAAGAAGGCCACATAAATATGCAGGCAGAGGATGAGTACAGACAGGATTTAACGTTAACCCAGGCCTCTCCAGCCCTGTTTCTACCAAGTTCACATTGCTGAAACTACTTCTAGGCCCTTTCTCATGTTGTCACGTGTATAAAATCACCCCTTTCCACTGTCACTCAATTCCTCTATATGGCTTTATTTTTACCGTGAAATGCTGCTTTTAAAAGTGAGTCACTGTCTAGGGATTAGACAATGCTAAAAGAAAAACATGCTCATGTTTAGTGTATATTATCCCCAATATTTCCCAGCGTAAATAGAAACATACTAATGTGTCTACATTTACAAAAGCAGGAACACAGTGCTCTGAAAACTGTTTTTTTCCACTTAAATCTAAGTCCTGAACATTTTTCTGTATCCTGCTGTTACACTTTAATAGTAATGCTTGCCTATTAGTCCACTGGCTATTCCAGAATTTAATCAATTTCATAATGGCATATATTACACAGAACTATTTTTATATTAAAAGCAATGCAGACTGGTATATTCACCTCTATTTACTATCTAGACAATTAATTAGGTTGGCCATCAAGTTCGTTTCGGTTTTCCCATTAACATCTTATGGAAAAACCTGCATGAACTTTTTGGCCAACCCAATATTTGTCTTTAAGTTAAACCTCAAGGAGCGTTTTCCTCAAATGGCTCCATCTTTTTTAAAACCCCACAGGATGAAGACAGACCCACTGTCTCATTATGACACTGCTGTACACATCTTCATGTTTACATAATATCCATCTTGATTTTCCACTAGGTTATAACTCCTTAAGAACAGAAATGAAATTTATCGGTCAAATTCTATTACAACATTACGTCAGAAAAAATTTTAATTTATACTGTTACTGAGGAAATTAATAATACTTAAGAGGGAACATTAAGAGTAAACTTGCAATACTCTAGCAAATTGCTTGAGAGGAAATGAAATATGCTAACATGAGTTTTTAGCATAAACTGGTCCTACCACAGGAAACACTTTTTAGCTTAGCTATAAACTTTGAAATTATACTTCCTATAAAATACTTTCATTCAGATTTTTCTGCAAAAGCAAAATCTTCACTTCATATTTGTCACAGAAACTAACATTTCTGCAAGTACTTAGAAAGTACTTTGCTACTTTTGATCTTCTGGTCCTGATATATATAATGCTGAGCGCATGCACCCATCTTGGTCAGGAGGCGCAGAATGCGGTCCGCAACTCAGCATCCTTGCCTCAAAATACTGGGCTCTCTAGACTCCCCTCATGACTACCCCCAAGCCCTACTTAGGAGTCAGCTTCAAGCAATATTCAATATGGTGAAATTGGAGAGCAATAAAAAAGAAGTATGGACAGTGTTTTAGTTTTGGAAACTATCTGACCCAAATGTTTTCGTATAAACCTCTACCTTTCAACACTTGGAAAAGTTTTACACTCCCTGCATGCATGCTCAGTTGCTCACTCACGTCTCTGTGACCCCATGGGCTGTAGCCCACCAGGCTCCTCTGTCCATGGGATTCTCCAGGCAAGAATACTGGAGTGGGTTGCCATTTCCTTCTCCAGGGGACCTTTCTGACCCAGGGATCAAACCCGGGTCTTCTGAACTGCAGGCAGTCTCCTACATCGCAGGCAGATTCTCTACTGACTGACCTTCAGGGAAGCCCACTGCACTCCCTGCTGCTGCTAAGTCTCTTCAGTCATGTCCAACTCTGTGCAACCCCATGGACGGCAGCCCACCAGGCTCCCCCATCCCTGGGATTCTCCAGGCAAGAACACTGGAGTGGGTTACTGCATTCCCTAGGACCATTCAACTGATGCCGAGAGAAAAGGCTATTTTTCAAGGAGCAGGAAACAAGGCAAAGTTCTTCTAGAACTTTATCATTCTCAAGAAATTTCATTATTTTATAAAACAAAATTTTATTAATTGTGATCCCCCTAAAATCAGGAAGGATGTTTACACCAGATAGATTAAAAATGCTGTAGAAATGTTCATCTCATGTGTAATGGGTCACACTGCTAAGGGTGAATTTCTCAATCTGAAATGAAGATGATTTACCTACTCTAGGTACAGGGGATGTAAGCAGAATTAATGAAAACAAAGCATCTCAACAAAGAGAGCTCAAGCAGAGAGCTACATAAACAATAAAGCCAATTTACAACAGGTGAAGGGGATCGGAATCACACCTGGAGTCTTCAGGCACAAAAAATAAAGTCTTCTGACAACCTAAAAATGTTTTCTACAGACTCTCACAGTTTGTTTTACGGCAAATCCATAAAAAATCAGTCCAAACTCAGAAACAAGTTGAAGACATTTTGTTAATGAGGCTTACATCCAAATAGTAAATACTGAGACCTAACAGCACACAATCAAATGAAAATAAAATGCCGTTTCCTTTCTACATCAATGAATACTGTTTTTCTTGGAGTCATTTATCAAGGCACAAGAACTGACTGTCTTACAACGGCAAGTGTAACAAAAGGGGTATAAGATTCCGCACCTGCAGTTACCTTCAAAGAAATCCTTTTAAAGTTTTAAAATCATTTACTTTGTCTCTGCTAGTCAGAGTACTAGTAATGTTGACTTGGTGAAACCTGAAAAATGTTTCGTCCACAAATTCTAAGAAACAATGTCTCAAATGATCGCAAGTGTCTGTATGAACTCGTGTGTGTAAAGTACATGTGAGTTGCCTATATGTGTATATATCCTCACCTTTGACCCACTCTATGCCAAGAGGACAAGGGAAGAAACTTAAATTTGGAATTTGTAGTTTTTCAGTCCTTCAGGCGTGTCTGAACGCGTCTGACTCTGCGAGCCCATAGGCACTTTGCGACCCCATAGACTGCAGCTCGCCAGGCTGCCCAGGCCTCCACCCCCTCCAGGAGTCCACTGAGTCTTATGTCCATTGAGTCAATGATACCATCCAACCGTCTCATCCTCTGTCACCCCCTTCCCCTCCTGTCCTCAATCTTATCAGCATCAGAGTTTTCTCCAATTTGGAATAAGGTAATGTAGAAGGGATGCTGGGTCCTCTAAGCTGAAGTATCTACTAAAGAGTCTCAGTGAAGAGTGAGGAGCAGTGAGGGAGCAGGGCTGTAAAAGGAGAAACGAGACAACTGCGAATGAACTGGTGGCGGAGTGAGGGAGACCTTTGCCTTCCCCATCCCACAGTGAGAGGAGTATAAATGGAGCTGTCCGATCAGCTACACAGGGGTCCTTGCTGTAGTGTGTGGCATGTCCAGGCAGAGGCATGCTATAATTCAGACTTGGATACATATTTTCTACCTAAATGTCTCAATTTTAAAGAATGTTCAGTGTCCAGAATCTTCCAAAATGCACAAAGTTAAACCAGATTCCCAGGTGGCACTAAGGGTAAAGAACCAGCCTGTCAACGTAGGAGATGTAACAGCCGTGGGTTCAATCCCTGGGTCAGGAAGATGCCCTGGAGGAGGGCATGGAACCCACCCCAGTATTCTTGCCTGGAGAATCCCATGGATAGAGGAGCCTGGTGGGCTACAGTCTATAGGGTCACAGAGAGTCAGACACAACTGAAGCGACTTAGCATGTATTAAATATACCAAACTTATACTCAGGTCAACTTGGACAACTGCCACCAGTAAATTTTCATTCTTTTGACTTCTAGGGAAACTGTGTTTTTCTAGGAAAAAACCATTAAGCCAAGGTTGCATTATAACCATCTTGCTTACATAAGATTCGTTCTGCTGCTCTGTTACTGTACAATATTCATCTCTAGCATTTCCCACCAGTATTAATGTGGATGCTCTCCCAAAACACATACTACAATCTACAAACTAGTTGTCCATGAGAGCAGTTTTAGTAAAAACTATGATGACTTATTTGTAACTTACAAAATATCAATACTAGCATGATTTTTTAAAAATCAAAAGCCGGTAGAAAACATTTACACCACACTCCTTTTAAATTTATGTAGTGAGGAAAAAAAAACCACACACATTCCAAATTCTTGAAGAACAGGCTAAAACCACCAAACAAGTAATATACCCCAATCATAATAAAATAGTTTACCATTTCTATATTTGCTTTTTTTTTTTTCTTTTGGTATCATTTCTTAACTTCCTGAGCTGCCTCTTGTCATTTAGTAGATACACCGTCTCCCCATTTAAGACTTAGGTAAGCAAATTTGAGAGGAAAGGCTGCCATGTTTTGTTTTTTTTTTTTTTTAATGTCCTCAAATTCAAGTCTGGACAGACAGTAGAGATTAATAAATTAAAGTTAATTTCAAGACTTTTTAAACATGTTTATGAGGTAAGTCCTTAGCCACAAAACTTAGATTTTTTAAAAACAATTATTGAAAAAAGAAAGTCAAAACTGCCATGATCTGATTTTTTTCTTTGCTTGCATTTGCCAGTTCATGGATTTTAGGTGGGAGACAGAGAGACAGATTATTATAAATCTATATATGTGGTGATTAACAATGCAATGATATAGNTTAATTTCAAGACTTTTTAAACATGTTTATGAGGTAAGTCCTTAGCCACAAAACTTAGATTTTTTAAAAACAATTATTGAAAAAAGAAAGTCAAAACTGCCATGATCTGATTTTTTTCTTTGCTTGCATTTGCCAGTTCATGGATTTTAGGTGGGAGACAGAGAGACAGATTATTATAAATCTATATATGTGGTGATTAACAATGCAATGATATAGAATCTTCAATTCTCAACTATCCATACAACATGAAAGGTAGGAACAGCATGTAAAACAAGAGGAAAATAAATCACTCATTTAGGTAATGGGAAACCCTCATACATAGGTCTGTGACTACTGCCATGAAGGTCCTAATCTAAGCGAGAGTCCCAGACAACATGCAGACATCTACACTGTGGAGAAGAGCGCTAACCAGAGCCTACTATAGCTAGATTTGCAATACTCACACTTTCTTTTAAAACTGAAGAATTCTGCATGCCTACCTAAAAGTCCAAACCAAAAAGCTTCCATAAGAAGAAACAAGGCAATTTCCTAGGATCACTAAGACATCGTTTTACTATTTCCTTCTGCCAAGGATTTCACAAGAAGGCAATTCAAATTGCAATCTACGGAAGAATTCAAAATTACTTTACCAAATATCCAGCAAGATCTATACCTTTGTCAGGAACTCCTCCAGCGGCTCTATGAACAGCCTGGTCTGCTGCTGAATAAACTGCTCACAGGCTGATTTCAGGTGGCGGTCTACGTCTTTTTTAGAGTCAAGGTAATGTTCTCTTATCTCAGGAGTACCCTTAAAAAGAAGATGACAATTTTCTCCTGTTTTTATGTGCCTAGAAATTACCAGACATGTAAAGAATGTTGTTTCTCTCCCACCACCAAGTAAACAGACTCCTTCTCACCTCCAACAAGAACTCTATCAAGGCATTGTTGCTATTCAGCCTAAAAAATCTTGGAACAGTCATAGGATTCAGGATTTTAAATGCTGCATCTGTGAAACAAAATTACTCATCCAGTGAACATGTACAGTTTCAACAGAGAAGTCACGTAACTATTTCAGTGTGTAAATATACACTCGTTCTCTATCATCACAGGGCAAGAGCACTTTCATTTCCAAGTCACCTCCATGAGTGGGTGAGGTTAGTGCCACTAACCTGGCTACAGTACTCACGCATAATTATTTTCTAGAACTCGGAATTGCAAAATGGCTATTAACCACAATTATTTATTTTTAGGAAAAAAGAAAAAAGGATAAATGGTAATTAACACCTTACAGTTTCACAGCTTTAATGAGACTAAATAAGATTTTCTTAAAAAAAAAAAAAAAAAAAAGATTCATATACTTACCCAGCTTCTTTTGTTTAAGATCTGGCTGGCATAGAAATTTATTCATTTGAAGCAGAGAGAATAAATTAATATGTCAGCCAGAAAAAAAGGGAAAAAAAACACACCAGAAGGACATATTTACCCCTTAACCTCCAGACTAACTAGAATCTGTGCAAAGTACTAACAGGTCTCATTGATGTTCAAATGCAATAAGATATAACGTTAGTCGTGAGAGGTTAGAGGCTTAAAAGTAAAGACAGCAAGTATTCAGTGATAGTCAGAAAAGACCATTACTTTGCTTTGCCTTGCCGGGCTGCAGAAAGCACAGCATGAAGTGCTTCTAGCCTGCCTTTAAAAGCACATACACTCACCACACTGTATCCCCTGCCTAAGCTGTGAACTGACTTAACTGAAAAAAAATCCCCTATCAGACTCAGTATTCTGAATTCAGCATGCTTTAGTAAATGACTCTTCATTTCCACTGTCCTTTCTACAAGAAACCTGAAAAAGTGTAGGTGATCATTCAGCAGGATTACAGAACCTTCATTATGTTGCAGGGAAAACATATTTTAAACCAAAATTTGCCAAAATTCTAGAATACTTCATTTTCTCAGACCTCAGTGGATCTACAGTAGAACGAAGCAGCAAGAGGTTATGAATTAGAAAAAATATGAAAGAAAATAGATCGGTCCTGCTTCACCTCATCCTTTGAATAAAATAAGGACCATCAGTGCCTGGCATTCCTCAAGGTTAGGGTGCTATTCCCACATGTCACACTGAAAGGAAAGGATGAAATCAACCAGAATGGTTGGGTAATGGAAGTCTCTGATGAGAAGAAACTAAAAGAAAAAAACTAAAAAAATGATTCATTCTATAAAGGCAAAAGTCAGGAAATTTGGCTGCTGTTATTAAAAAAAAAAATTTACAAAGCAGATGAATAACATACAGGCTTACTATCCAGATTCCACCAGAACCAAAAGGTATTCTCTATGGTGAACAGGAAAGTGCGTTAGGAAAAGAAAAACAATAGCTGTTTTAATAGAACTCACTGATTCCAAGTGATGTTACAGCAAGTCCACTATTTTATAAGCAGTCATTAGGAAAGTAACTTGTTCCTCTTGGAAATCCTATATTTGGAGACCCTCTAAACCATGGAATACAAAAAGTAATCTGAATGGCTATGAATTTTCTCAATTCTCCCAATGCAGAAGGGAGAAATCCATTCATTTCTTAAATGGATGGCTTAAGGCATTAGAGCTTAATTCCCAAAGTTTAGATAAATTTGTAAGTAAAGGAGCTGGATATTGATGGTATATCCTTTAACTGTTCAAGACCAGCATCTTAAACTATAACGAATCTTTTAGAAATCATCACTTGCTAATTCAGTTAGAAACAAATCATTAGTATGGATGAAGCACCTATCTCAAGATGATTCAATGTCTATTACCAACTCAAGACCCTATCAATGTGATTACTTAACCAGCTGATTTAATAATACAAGTTTATTTAAGCACCTTAAGCTTACAAAAACACTTAATATATATTTTCATTCATTTTCACTCTTAATGATCTTGATAATCTGGTGAAAGCATCATGACGGTTTGATTCTGCTCATTTTACGTGGGGTACAGAAGCTAAAACACATGTTTAAAATCACAAGAAACAGGAAATGATGGACCAGGAACAGAATCTGACTCACTCTTCTGATTTTACCCAGCTGGCCTCCTGAGCTTCTATGAACTGACAAACCCAACTCAATGTCTAAAATCATTGCGGTTAGCTGACACTCTTAAGTAGTTATTACAATGATCTCATTTTTTAACTGGTTATGGTAATATGTGGCAGAGTCTAAGAGAAGTCATACTGCAAGTTGAAATGCTCAAATACAGTTCTCTCCATAAAGAAAACGCAGCAAGTTGGATGTAACTAGGATGCTGTCAGCTCAGCTTAGCATGAACAAGCAACATGCTCAGCAAGCACGGCATGCAAGATCAAAGTTGCAGATGAACATAAAATAAACCTGTGAGCCTGCCGCCACCCTTGGACAGGCCAAACACACCCAGCTGTGCCAGCCAGGGCAGTGAGGTACCTCTAGTTTTCTTGAGGTCCAGGGAAATTTCCTTAATGGTGAATTCAGTGTGAAATGGAGCAATTTGTTCACGAAGAATCAAAAGGTGCTTTATTAGGAAAAGTTGTCCATCGATCTGAGTCTAAATTTTAAGACAGAAAAATGGATATTATCACAGATGAAGTAAAAATAGGGATACATATAACACGTTTGCTACTAACTCAACGTTAATCTATCTAGGTCACTTGTCTTTAGCATAACTACATGGTACCAATAACTCCTCTGTAGTGCGATGAACTCTACCATATTTTCATGTTGAAACTATCTGGAAAAACCTTACTTCAAACTTTTATTATCATCTACTTAGCAAACCCAAGAAAGTAAACCAGACAGAAGGTCTTAAAGCAACACAGTCAGAAACAGAAGCCTATTCTAAGCTGGTGCAGAAAGAGAAGAGACGATACGGCCCGAGATCAGCACAGCACAGCAAGCAGAGCTCCAGGTCTGAGCCTGACTGATCTCTCACAGCTTCCTAGTTTCTCTCAGTAACACAGCTTTCACTGTTTGGTCAAAGTGGTTTCAATATTCAGAATATCGGAAATATTGGTATTTACATAAAAGTACAAAAGGAGCCTCCAAATGCAAAAAGATTTGGGGTGGTCATTTTGGATTACCCTGCCAGCAATGGAGAATGGACTACCTACACCCCACACAGGAAGTGCAGACACTCTTGCATTTCATTTCCTTTACCCTCTCAGGACACATCCTCAAGAGTTTTGTGATTCAAGCTCAGTTCTAAGCCCTGACCCAGTTAGTTCCCAAAATAGTGAATCACCATAGCTCTCATTTCAGAAAAGAGCCTGTATATTAAGAAGAGCAAGGCTATGTTTGCTCCTTCTTGCTGCTACCCAAGACAGATTTACTTTGAAAATATTTTTAACGAACTTATTCTGCATTACGAAAAGAATGGTGTCTTTCAGTAACTAATACAGGCATACCTTGGAGACACAGCGGGTTTGGTTCCAGACCACTGCGATAAAGTGATTATCGCAACAAAGTAAGTCATACAAATTTTTTGGTTACATTTACACCATACTATTATGTAGCCAACAGCGTTATGTTTAAAGAAACAAAGTACATACCTTAATTTTAAAATACTTATTGCTAAAAATATTAACCATCTTTAGCAATAAAATATTTTTAAATAACCATCATTTGAGCCTACGGCAAGTCAATATCAAAGATCCTGATCACTGATCACCACAACAAATATAATAATGAAAAAGTCTGAAACACTGAACTGCCAAAATGTTATACAAACACATTAAGTGAGCAAATGCTGTTGGGGAAATGGTGCCAACAGACGTGTTTGAAGCAGGGTTGCCACAAATCTTCAGTTTGTAAAAAAACACAGAAACAAACCCCCACAGTTATCTGTGAAGTACAATTAAGCAAAGCACAGTAAAACAAGGTGTGTTGTGTAAGCTTTAAAGAGGTTATAAGGTGACTCCTTGTTTTCTCTCTCCTTCCCATCCTCCTTGATAGACACAAATCAACGTGTATGATTTACTTGATGGAAACTCACTTTGCACTCTGGAACACAGAGCACTGGCTAAGTAAGAAATGCTACCCATGTTGAATAATTGCTGTTTTCAAAAGAACTAACAGCTCTGAACGAGAAAACAGTACCATACAGATTGGATTTACTTTGCAGAAGCTACTGTGATTCCGCAAATAGTATCGTGTTAGTGTACTGATACGCTAGGTGCTCAATTTAAGTATGGAAGAAAATTTCTTTCCTTAAGAAAGTCTCAACACATTAAGCCATTTTCGTTGATCAATTTTTCAAAAGTTGAAAGACGAAAAGCACACTAACTTAGTTGTGAAAATAAATCGACTAATTCTTACTAAATTGAAGGTCTCCTCACATATATTTAAGCACCTTATAATATGAAGGAAACAGTTAGACGATGGCCTTATGCAAGGATGGCCTTACAGGTGGTGTGGGGAAAAGGCCAAATAATGAAAAAAAAGGACTTTCATTCTTCCCTTTAAAATGAGGACAGAGGTACAAGAGGATATAAGCACATGAATTTTTAAAATTAGGTCACTGTTCTCCCTCTGATCTAAGAAATACATGCTCACTGTATAAACTGTGGAAAGTAAAGACAAGTGTGAGAAGAAATGAGAGTCATCTGAAGTCACCCTAACCTTTCATCACTACTTTCTTCAATGAATGTATTCACTACAGTTATCATCTGGTTTGTATCCTGTGCCTTGTTTTTACCTTAACATGTTTACGTTAGATTTTATCATTCCTTTTTCTGGAATTTAACACCTGTATATTCCACTGTATAGAATATACCACAATTTACTTAAACATGTGTCTAGTGTTAGACGTGTTTCCTAATTCCGTCTATCACAAAAGAATATGAAAGCTCAGGCTGGGAAACATGTTTTAAATTTCAACCTGCCTGTCTATAACTTAACTTTCCATTCTCTCCCAGTTCCCGTGTCAGAATTTCCCTTCAACTCTCGATCCCATGAATGGGAACATACAGAGGTCACAAAAGCAGAGCTTCTTCCAGCTTGTCTAGGATCCCACATTCTTCCATGAGGAGGTTTCTGTTTTTTAGTTTATCTAAAACCTTAAAGTTAGAAACCAAGTTTATAAATCTGGAAGTCTAGAAAGGTTCACAAAGTCTGAAAACTCCCACGAGCTATAAAATTTTGGCTGGAAATAGTCCCACAACTTCCTCCCTGTTGGTGAGCAATAGGTATTTTAGGTGGAGAGTTAAACAAAGCAGCATCCTGAACCATACTTTCTGGAAAAAAAAAATCTCAGGGGTTGTGGGAGAAGCACATGCCAACAGCCATCAGCCCCAGATCCCTTCTCCTTGAATAAAAACTGTAAGTTACAAAATCATGTCAACTCCTAGTCACATAATCCATGGTGCCCTACTCTTATCTTCCAAACTGACTGACTGATTCCTCCAAGTGAGGCCATTCAACTATCTGGAATGTCATTGTAGGGATGATGACAGATTGCTACTATTCCTTGAAAACAGTTTCGGTATTCTGGGGAAAGAGCAGTCCAGAACCTTCCTGCTACTAAGGCTAGAACAAGAAACCTTTATCCCACAGAATTTATAACCTAAGTATCACCTTTGGTACTTCAGCAAAGCTGGCACTCTTATTTAGCATAGTCTTTAGCACGAAAATGAAGCACTATCTCCTCTCAAAGGGCCTCAAAATTAAATCACATTCAAAAAATAAATGCTACTGCCACAACGGCTTTAAATTTCTGTGCCTGTATATAAACGCTGCATTCCACAATAGAATTATAGATGATCAGATTTCATCTAACACTTCATCAAACCTTGTTTTTGCTGATGGACTCTGACGCTCCAAGCAGTGACTGAATGCAGGCCGACAAGGCTTCCTGTGATAGTCCTTGGAACACTGCCCTCTGGTGAAACAAAAGAGAAACATCCCCTGTAGCACCTCAAACAAAGCAAAAAGGAAATCTGTAGGCTCTGAGTACAGCTTGCTTGCCCTCATCTGATGAATTAATTCATTACTACCAATTGCGAAGAGTCGGACACGACTGAGCAACTGAACTGAACCAATACTCCTCCCAGACTTTCCTATTTCTACACAAGCTTTCCAGACCAGTACAATTTCCTAATTTGCATCTTTTGAAACTATTTCCTGAGCACCTATTTCATGCCAGAGTCTGTGCTGGTCCTGGAAGCACAGTGGTAGGTACACAAGGCAGATGTGATCTGACCTTGGGAAGCTCTCACTCCAGTACCATCTCATGATATAGGCTGTTTTTTAAACATACAAAACCAACTTTAAAACAAAGCCTCAGTAAATCCACTTCTAAAAATGTATCCCAAGTAATATCAGTACTGTATTCTAAGATTCATACAATATTATTTAAAGCAGCAAAAGAAAAAAAAAATCTGGAAATAACTTAAATGTTCAATGATAGGCAGTTGACAAAAATATTAGTAAATCTAAATCATGGAACACTGTGCATGAAATCAAAGGATGCTGAACAGGAAGTGATAAAATTCTTGTATAAGAATATAATTAATTACAAACAAAGTCAGGTTACAAAACAGAAGGTAAAGCATGATTAATTTAATTCTGCCACTGCTGTATCTTCCCAGAGGTGTGGTGTGTGCACAGACTCCTGTCAACCCCCTGCTTCCTCTCTGCTTCTACTCCACCTGAAACGGAACTGATAAGGATGTGTATGAGCATAGTGTTTATTACTAGGCTACTACCCTGGGCTTAAGGATTTATTCTCTTCTTGCACTGCTACCCTCTCCTCTGTTTCTCATGCGGCTACTGCACAGTGAGACAAGATTAAGGCTGTCTCTTGCTAGGTCAAAATATATCCATTTGAATGCAGAATTCCAAAGAATAGCAAGGAGAGATAAGAAAGCCTTCCTCAGTGATCAATGCAAAGAAACAGAGGAAAAAAACAGAATGGGAAAGACTAGAGATCTCTTCAAGAAAATTAGAGATACCAAGGGAACACTTTATGCAAAGATGGGCTCAGTAAAGGACACAAATGGTATGGGCCTAACAGAAGCAGAAGATATTAAGAAGAGGTGGCAAGAATACACTGAAAAATTATACAAAAAAGATCTTCACAACCCAGATAATCACGATGGTGTGATCACTCACCTAGAGCTGGAATGTGAAGTCAAGGGGGCCTTAGGAAGCATCACTACAAACAAAGCTAGTGGAGGTGATGGAATTCCAGTTGAGCTCTTTCAAATCCTGAAAGATGATGCTGTGAAAGTGCTGCACTCAATATGCCAGCAAATTTGGAAAACTCAGCAGTAGCCACAGGACTGGAAAAGGTCAGTTTTCATTCCAATCCCAAAGAAACGCAATGCCAAAGAATGCTCAAACTACCACACAATTGCACTCATCTCACACGTTAGTAAAGTAATGCTCAAAATTCTCCATGCCAGGCTTCAACAGTACATGAACCGTGAACTTCCAGATGTTCAAGCTGGTTTTAGAAAAGGCAGAGGAAACAGAGATCAAATTGTCAACATTCCCTGGATCATCGAAAAAGCAAGAGAGTTCCAGGAAAACATCTACTTCTGCTTTATAGACTATACCAAAGCCTTTGACTGTGTGGACCACAACAAACTCTAGAAAATTCTTAAAGAGTTGGGAATACCAACCACCTGACCTGCCTCTTGAGAAATCTGTAGGCAGGTCAAGAAGCAAAAGTTAGAACTGGATGTGGACCAACAGA
>SJYA01003801.1:0-50503 GCA_006410615.1 Neotragus moschatus | reverse complement strand
GGCGTGCTGCGATTCATGGGGTCGCAAAGAGTCGGACACGACTGAGCAACTGAACTGAACTGAACTTGGAAATTAACAGATCATTCTGTCATTTTTGAGACTGTACCAATGTACTGCATTTGGGATCTTTTGTTGACTAAGTGGGCTACTCCATTTCTTCTCAGAGATTTCTGCCCACAGTAGTAGAAATAATGATCATCTGAATTGAATTCACCCATTCTGGTCCATTTTAGTTCACTGATTCCTAAATTGTTGATGTTCACTCTTTATTATCTCCTTTTTGACCATTTCCAATTTACCTTGATTCATGGACATAACATTCCAGGTTCCTAAGCAGTATTGTTCTTTACAACATTGGACTTTCACCAGCAGACACATCCACATATCCACAAGTGGGCATCATTTCTGGTTTGGTTCAGGCTCTTCATTCCTTCTGTAGCTATTTCTCTACTATTCTCCAGTAGTATATTGGGCACCTACTGACCTGGGGAGTTTATCTTTCAGTGTCATATCTTTTTACCTTTTCATTCTCTTCATGGAGTTCTCAAGATAATAATGCTGAAGTGTTTTGCCATTCTCTTCTACAAAAGTAGGTGTCTTGGTTTGCTGCTAATCATTAGCAGTAAATTATTATTGAAGTTTAAAAGTCCCTTATTTACTCTGAATAGAAGTCTCTGGTCAGGTAAATGATTTGTTGATTTTTTTTCTTATTCTTTTTTATATTTTATTAGAATCTTAATAGCATTCATTGAAGCACAACAGCTTTTAATCTTTGATAAAGTCTCATTTTTCTAATCTATGTTTGCCTTAGTATTACATCTAAGTTTAAATGCCAAATCAACATACATAAAGGTGCAATCCTTTTTGTTATTCTAAAAGTTTTATAGTGCTCTTAACTTTAGGTCTCTGATTAATTTGTGTTAATTTTTCTGTACATATGAGTAGAGCTTCAGATCCTCTCTTTGCATGTGGTTTGCAGGTGTCCCACCACCATTTGTTAAAAGAATATTTTTCCCCCAGAAATATATTGGCCTTCTTGCAGAAAAGTAATTGACCATAGATTTAAGTGTTTCTTTCCAAATTCTCATTTATACTCCACAGATAATTGTTTACTCCCTTATCCCAGTAACATAGTAACTATAGATTTACTGTTGGTTCTAAAATCAGAAAATATGAGCCCTCCAAGTTTATTTTTCCAAGATCATGTAATTCTGGATCTTTTGTATTTCTACATGAATTTTAGGATTAATTTGTTAGCTTCCAGAAACAACAAAAACTTTTGAATTGAACTGAATCTGTATGTTAGTTTGGAAAGTAGTTCCAAGTTAACAATATCAAACTTATCTATGAATACTGAAAGTCTTTCCATTTATTCAGATTTTTAGTTGCTTAAATGATGCTTTATACTTCTGAGTGTAAAACTCTTGCAATTTTTTTGTTAAATTTATTCCTAATTACTAATTCTCTGTGATAAAAATATAAGTGAAATAGTTTTCTTAACTAATTTTCAGAGTGTTTACTTTTAGTGTATAAAATACTACTGGTTTCTGCATATTGATCCTGTATCCTGCAACCTTGCTGGACTTCCTTATTAGTTTTAGTATTTTGTGTATTCCTTATGGTTTTATATGAGCTTCCTTGGTAGCTCAGCTGGTAAAGAATCTGCCTGCAATGCATGAGACCTTGGTTCAATTCCTGGGTCAGGAAGATTTGCTGCAGAAGGGATAACCTATCTACTCCAGTATTTTGGGGTTTCCCTGGTGGCTCAGCTGGTAAAGCATCTGCTTGCAATGCAGGAGATATGGGTTCAATGCTTGGGTTGGGAAGATNCAGCTGGTAAAGAATCTGCCTGCAATGCATGAGACCTTGGTTCAATTCCTGGGTCAGGAAGATTTGCTGCAGAAGGGATAACCTATCTACTCCAGTATTTTGGGGTTTCCCTGGTGGCTCAGCTGGTAAAGCATCTGCTTGCAATGCAGGAGATATGGGTTCAATGCTTGGGTTGGGAAGATCCCCTGGAGAAGGTAATGGCTACCCACTCCAGGATTCTGGCCTGGAGAATTCCATGGACTGTATAGTCCATTGGGTCGCATAGAGTTGGACACAATTGAGTGACTTTCACTTACAGTTTTATGTATATATGAAATCATGTGTTCTGCGAATATAGTTTTACTCCTTCCTTTCCAATGTAAATGTCATTTATTAATTTTCTTCCCTAATTATCATGGCTAGAATTTTCAAAAAAAAAATTAAAAAAAAAAAAACAGAAGAATCATCCTTGTCTTTTTCCTGATATGAAGAGGAAAGCATTCCTCACCATCAAAACAATGTTAGTTAATGAGTTTTTATAGATTATTTCACTAGGCTCCCTTATAACTAGCTAAATTTCGGTTTTGATTTTGTTTTGTTAATTATGGAATAATGGAGTTTGTCAAATACCTTTTCTGTGTCTACTGAGTTGCTTTTTATGTTTTCTGTCCTTTATTCTATGGATATGGTATATTAGGTTGATTGATCTTGCTATGTTAAATAAACCTTACATTTCTGTAATACTTACTTGTGATATATAATCTCTTTTATGTATTGTTATTTTCAATTTACTAGTATTTTGTTGAAGATTTCTGCATTTATCTTCATTAGAAACTCTAGTCAGTAATTTCTTTTCTTTAAAGGTCTTTATTCAGTTTTGGTATTTGGATAATATTGGCTTCATAGAATAATTTGAAAAATATTCTATTTTTGGAAAACACCTGTGGTTAATCAGTATTATTTCTGCTTTAAAACTTCTTTTTTTGAAAATTTGAATTTATCTTTAATATCCTAAATCTGAAGAAATAAAAGAATAAAGCAAATCAGAAAAATCATTATCCATACAGTATTCATGGAAGTTATTGGGAAATAAATCCCTTTACCAGGATTGATGACTGTTCTTTGTTTTAGTAAGTGCATCTGCTCTTTATTTTTTATTATTATTATTTTACTTTATTTTACTTTACAATACTGTATTGGTTTTGCCATACATTGACATGAATCCACCACAGGTGTACATGAGTTCCCAATCCTGAACCCCCCTCCCACCTCCCACCACATATCACCTCTCTGGATCATCCCCGTGCACCAGCCCCAAGCATCCCGTATCCTGTATCGAACATAGACTGGCAATTCCTTTCTTACATGACAGTACATGTTTCAGTGCCATTCTCCCAAATCATCCCACCCTCTCCCTCTCCCTCAGAGTCCAAGAGTCCATTCTATACATCTGTGTCTCTTTTGCTGTCTCGCATACAGGATTATCATTACCATCTTTCTAAATTCCATATATATGTGTTAGTATGCTGTATTGGTGTTTTTCTTTCTGACTCACTTCACTCTGTATAATAGGCTCCAGTTTCATCCACCTCATTAGAACTGATTCAAATGTATTCTTTTTAATGACTGAGTAATACTCCATTGTGTATATGTACCACCGTTTTCTTATCCATTCATCTGCTGATGGATATCTAGGTTGCTTCCATGTCCTGGCTATTATAAACAGTGCTGTGATGAACATTGGGGTACATGTGTCTCTTTCAATTCTGGTTTCCTCAGTGTGTATGCCCAGCAGTGGGATTGCTGGGTCATATGGCAGTTCTATTTGCAATTTGTTAAGGAGTCTTCACACTGTTCTCCATCGTGGCTCTACTAGTTTTCATTCCCACCAACAAACTTTAATAGAATTTGTCTATGAAACTATAGCTATCGATTTCCTTTACAAAGGATTTTTGGTCACTATTTCAATCTCTTTGCTTGTTACAGACACTCAAATTTTCTGTTTATTTTTGATTCAGAGATTGGAGTTGGTGTCTTTCAAGGAAAGTGTCCACTTCATGAAGGTAATCTATTGTCACAAAATTGTTCATAGTATTCCTTCTAAGTGCTGCTTTAGCTGCATCCCCTAAATTTGTGTATGTGGTATACTTGTTTTCATTCATCTCAAAATATTTTGTAATTTTCTTGCTCTAATCTATTAGTTATTTTAGAAGTATGGTGTTTAGTTTTCACATTTCCCTATATTTCTGTGAATTTTCCAAATTGCTTTCTGTTATTTATAGGTAATTTAATTCCAATGTGGTCAAAGAATAGTCTTTATATGAGTACAATTATTTTAAAATTTATTCAGGTTTATTTTACAACCTAGCATATCTATGGTCTATCCTAGAGAATGTTCCATGCAAGCTTAAGAAGAATATGTATTCCACTGTTTCAAGGTGAAAGTTCTATAGAATTGTGTTAGGTCTAGTTGTTTTATACTTTTGTTCAAATATTCTACCTCATTGTCTATTTTCTATTTAGTTGTTATATCTATTATTCATTGTGGAATATTTAAGTCTCCAACTTTGTTGTTGAATTATCAATTTCTTCCTTCACATCTTTCTATCAGTTCATGTTTCATGCATTCATATTCATATATGATTATAATTTTTATTGTTTACCTGATTTATTGACCTTTTTATCTTAAAATATCCCCCTCTTTTTCTCTCTAAGCTCATTTATTGCTTTATGCCACAGTTTTTTAAATTATAATAATTATAGCAGAAAAGTGATAAAAACAAAAACATATGCATACTGTCTTTTATATTTACCAGTGTAGCTAACTTTCTGGTGGTCTTATTTCTTCATGTAGATACAAGTTACTATCTAGCATTCATTCACTTCAGAGTGAAGGATTCTCTGAATCTTATAGGACAGTTCTTCTGGTGATGAACTCTCTTCATTTTTTAACTGGAATGATTTAATTTCTGCATCATTTTTGAAGGATAGTTTTGTTGTGTATAGAATTCTCATTTGACTTTTTTCTTTTTTCTTTCAGTACTCCAAACTTGTTGTCTGGCCTCCCTGATTTCTACAGAGAAATCAGCATTTAATTGTTGAAAATCCCTTGTGTGAATTTTTTGTTTGTTTGTTTGTTTATCTTCAAGATTCTATCTCGGTGTTTGGCTCTAAATAGTGTGTCAATCATGAGGGCTGACATAACAAAACAGGCTTGGTGGTTTATACAACCAAAATTTAGTTTCTCACATTCTGGAAGCTAGAAGTCCAAGATCAAGGTGTCAGTTGGTTGGCTTCTCCTGAAGCCTCTTGCTTTACCTTGCAGATGGCCACCTTCTCATGTGTCCTTACAGGGTCCTTCCTCTATGTGTACATCCCTGTTGCTTCTCTATGTATTAAAATCTACTCCTCTTATAAGGATACCAGTTAGATTTGATTGAGGCCTACCCAAACAGCTTCATTTTAGTTTAATCATCTTTCAGGTCCCTATCCTCAATTATTGTCACCTTCTCCAATTTTAAAGGTTAGCGTTTTCACATATCAGTTGGGCAAGGGGGATCCAACTCAGTCCATAACAGAGTTTCATGATAATATTTCTTTCTGTGAATCTGCTCTGGTTTATCTTACTTGAAGTTCATTTAGCTTCTTGGGTATATAGATTTATGTGTCTCATGAAATTTGGGCAGTTTTCAATTATGACTTCTTCAAATGTTCTTTCTTCTAGTGCTTGTCAATTGTCTTTTGCGTTTCAGCCCCTCTGGTATTAAATCATTGTTTTAATTTGTATTTGTATTTAATTTCTATTTCTCCAGGACTAATGAAGGTGATCAACTTTATATGCTCTTTATGTATGATATGTCTTCTTTTATAATGTCTTTATAGAATTTTGACTGTTTTTCAATGAGTTTGTCTCTATTCTGTTTGCTGATTTGTAGTTCTTTATATATTCTGGATAAGAGCTCTATTTGGCCTTAACTGTACTTTAATGTGACTGTAACAAGAAATTTATTTTTTTGCATATAGTATCCTAAACTCCTGTGTTTCCCTGGGTACTGTCTACTGTTATCTTTGTGTGATAAATACTAAAGTGAACTATAATCCCCAAGCCATATTCCTTTTCTCTTCTCTATTATTATAAAGTGATATCCTTACTCCCCATTTTATCACCATCATTGAGCTTTAGATCTAAAATTAAATAATTTAATATTTAATATCACACTTTAACCCAAACCTTCTTCTGATTTCTTGGTTGGCTAAGCCTTATTATTCTGATTCCTGTGTGCATGTGGACTGTATGTGCCAAGCTCCTCTGTCCATGGGATTCTCCAGGCAAGAATACTGGAGTTGGTTGTCACGCCTTCCTCAGGGAAATCTTCCCAATCTAAGGATTGAACCTCTATTTCTTGTCTCTTGCATTTACAGGCAAGTTTTTTTTTACCATTAGTGTCACCTGGGAAAGAAAAGAAATTCTATGCACTGCTGAAAATAACATGCCTGTTTAGTTTTAGCTTTTATAGTTGTTTGTCAGTTTGACCAAATATGACATTCTTGATTCTTGTTTTCATTCCTTTGCATTTTAGATGTTTCTTTATTGGTTTTTGTTATGAAATCTTACTTTCAAGAAGCATGATAATAACCTAATTTTTTCCTTGTAAATTGAATATTTTCATCCTTTTTCAAAAAAATTTTTTTCTACATATTAAAGGTCTTACAACTTTATTGAAATACATCTCAGGATTGATTTTTCTGCCTTGATTTTCACAGTTACACAGTGTGGCATTTCAATAAGTATGTGATGTCATTTCATATATAAAATATTTCTTAAATTATCGTTTTGGTTTATGTTTACTTCTTTTTTCCTTTGGGAATACTGGATATGGATATAAATATAGATCGTATATAATTTTGTCTTCTACATCTATCATTTTTTCTAATTTAAAATTTTATTTTTCTTTATTTTTTCATTGTCTTATTCCTCTAATTCCTTTACTATACTTTCTTTATCACCTATTCATTTGCTTCTAATTCATTCTTCATTAGTATGATGTATGTATGTGTGTGTGTGTGTGTATGTGTATATATATATATATATATATACATATTTACAATTTTTAGTATGTCTGCTCTTCTTCATATACTTGATCTGCTTAGTAATTTAAATTCTAAAATTTTCTACATCTCATCTTTGGCATTTTTTTCTTCTCTTCATATTTTTTAAAATTTTATCTTTTTTTATATTAGATCATGGGTTATCCACTCTGAACCATAATTTTAAGGTATGCCTTCATTATCTATTAAATTATAATTCAGTTATTAACTTTTATCATTTTCATCATTTGTTTGATAATATCACTACATGAAGTTCATTTGTCATTTAGTGTTGCTTACCAAAAATGAAGTGGTTTCTTCACTTTTAGATGGAGTTAATGCTTCATCAGAGGGATGGGACAGGGAAGTTTTTCCAGTTTTCAAATATTCTGTCTATTTGAATATTCCCCTTTATGTTTCATCCTTTATATCAGAACCTTCTCTTTTATTAATCCTATTGTTCCTATTTTGCTAAGTTTGGATTCTCTTTTGACTATTTTTCATACTGGTTCATCTTGCACTTCTGGAAATATTTTAAAGTGTATTTGAGAAAATCAGAGCACAGGCTACATTCTCACAGTTTCACTGCTTGTCCTCTCTATTCTAGGGGAACAACCACTAGTAATGCCTGGATTTTTCAGTAGCAGCAGAACACCCCATCATCTTATCTCTCCACACAGTTTCTTATTCTACAGTGAAACCTCCATGAGTTCTACTGGTGGTTTACACCATCTATGCATATTCTGGATTAACTGGGATAATTTCTCATCTAATATTTTGAAGTCTTTTTCTGTGAGTTATCTTTGCTTGTCCATTCTATCTCCTATTTTGGTTTTTCATTTTGAGATATAATTAACATATCAACATGTATCAAAACTTCAAGTGTTATAAGTATAAAATTAAGTGCTTTCTAGGCTGCAGTCCATGGGGTTGCTAACAGTTGGACACGACTGAGCGACTTCATTTTCACTTTTTACTTTCATGCATTGGAGAAGGCAATGGCAACTCACTCCAGTGTTCTTGCCTGGAGAATCCCAGGGACGGGGAGCCTGGTGGGCTTCCATCGCTGGGGTCGCACAGAGTCGGACAGGACTGAAGCGACTTAGTAGTAGCAGTAGTAATGTATTTACAAGGTTCACTGACCATCACCATATGTAATTCCAGAATATTTTCACCACTCCATTACAAAATGAAGCCTCATACATATTAACTATAACTCCCCATTTTCCCCTTCCCCTGTCTGTTGACAACCAGTAACAACTTTTGGTTTCTGTAGATTTTCTATTATGGATATTTCATGGAGGTGGAATTGTATAATATGTGGTTAATGTATCTGTTATTTTTCATTTAGCTCAACATTTTCAAAGTTAATTCATGTTCTAGTATGTATCAGTACTTCATTTTTTAATAACTGAACAATTTTCCATTGTATGGATACACCAAATTTTATCTGCCCATCTATTGATGCACATTTGGGTCATCTGTATTTGAGGCTACCATGAATAATGGCACAATGTATAAGTCTTTATGCAAACATATGATTTTAGTTATTTTTAGTATAATTCTAGTATCACAAGTGCTGGACCATAGACTAATTATCAGTTTAGTTTTGGAGGACTGCCAAACTGTTTACAAAGCCAGTTCACTGTTCTATATTCCCATCACTAATGCATAATATAGGCATTTATTGCTATGGATTTTCCTCTTAAATTTTTTTTTTTTTTTTTCGCTACATCCCACAAATGTTGGTACATTTCCATTTTGTTTCTCCTGAGGTATTTTGGTACATTTCCATTTTGTTTGTCCTGAGGCATTTTTAAAATTTCTTTTTTGGTTTCTTCTTTGACCAGTTGGTTGCTCACTAGCATGTTATTTAGTCTCTACATATTTGTAATTTTTTCAGTTTTCTCTTTGAAGTTAATTTCTGATTTCATACCACTGTGGTGGGAAAATATACTTGATATAATTTCCATCCTCAAGTTTGTTCACTTGTTTTTTGGCCTAACATATGATCTATCCTGGAAAAGGTTTCAAGTGCATTTGAGAAGAACATATATTCTGTTGCTTTTGGATGAATGCCCTGTGTGTGTATCTGTGTTTGTCTGTATGTGCATATGTGTATTAAGGTCATATGTTCTATTATGTCATTTAAGGGTCATGTTTCTTTATTGTTATTTCTGTCCAGATAATTTACCTATTGATGTAAGCAGGATATTAAAGTCCTTTACTATTATTGTTGCTGTCAGTTTCTCCCTTTAGGTCTGTTAATATTCACTTTATATATTTAGAAGTTCTTATGTTGTATGTATAAATGTTTATAAGTATTATATTCCTTTATTGGAGTGACCCCTTAATTTTTGTACAATTCTTCTGTCTGTTTCTTATTACAGTCTTTCTAAAGTTTATTTTGTCTGATATAAGTATAGCTACTCCAGCTTTCTTTTGGTCTCCCCTTGCATGGTATATTATTTTCCATACCTTCACTTGTAGTCTGTGTGTATTCTCCATCTAAAGTTAATCTCATATGGGCAGCATATAGATGGGTTTTGTTTCTGTATCCATGCAGCCACTCTATCTATTTCTTATGATTGGAGAATTTAGTTTATTGGTATTATTTTATCTTTATTTTACAGGAAATAATTTGCAGTAAATGCTCACACTGTTGCTGTAATTTGGGAATTTTAGTTTTCCTGGGTTGTTTGATTGTGCAAATATTCACACAGGAAAGGCCTGCTTCATTCATACTGAGAGTTAAGATGAACTCTGAGATTTTGTACATCAGTGTTCAATTTTTTATGGGTACTCACTGTGATATAGAATTTTGCCTTTTACATTAGTTATTTTAGTGGAAGACTGATAAAATGTTTCAACATTCTCACTTAAGATATTATTTCTATTGATCCTGGAGAAACTTAGGTTTATTTATTTTAAATATCATCTTAGAGATTGCTCTGTGTTGATTCACTTCATATAGTGGTAAGAGTATTTTTTTTTAATAATTTTTTTTCTCTCTGTCACACACACACATACACATGGAGATATCCACACAAATCCCCTCCCTGGAAACTTGTGTATGATCTTGGGCTCAGGTGTCAGTTTGATTCCATTCTGCTGTTTATAATTGCTGTTGCTTTTTAGTCTCTCAGTCATGCCCAACTCTTTGCAACCCCAAGGACTGTAGCCTGCCCATGAAATTAAAAAAAAATGCATTTTGATTGTTGTTGTTTTAAGAGAAGAACACATATAAGACTTGGAAAGCAAAATTTTTATGTGGATGATTTAAATGCAGAGGCTACATTCCCCAGGTGTCATGCTCTGTGAGGTAGCACTTACCAGAACTGCAGCAAACCTGTATAAGATGCTCATCTACCTGGTGACTGGAGCCACTCACCATCACTAATGCCTCTGAGTATCATGGTACAGAGATTCCCTAAAACTGCCAAAGGCCTCACTGCTTTATATATTAAGGGAGCTCATGCCTGCCCACCCTGCCAAGCCACAAATGGTCAACACTTCTATATCTAAAGAACTTTCCCCAGGAAGCCTACTCATTGATTTTGTGCGAAATTTATAAATATTTTCAACATAGTGTCCAGAAATTTTATACATTGCTTTTTACCCCTTCATTTCCCTTCTTAGCCAAAGACTCTTTGCTACTCATTTGGCTCTATTTCTTGGCTTCTCTCTATATGCAATACTTTGAAAGGAAGACTTTACACTGTGACTTTCCCATGAGATTCTCTGGTATCCACTTGCTACTTCCATTTCTCACAGCTTCAGGTCCATAAAGCCCTATCCATGGCACATTCCAGTCCCAGGACACCTTCAAAGCAGCCCTGTCCTTGTCTAGCCCACATCAGATAGGGGGATGTCTTTAGAGAACTGGTTCTGAGTTGGCCCTGTGTCATTTCTGAAGGCTAACAAAGTACCCAGTAGGCTCAGTGCACAGACACTCAGGCTTCCTCTTCACACTATGCTGAACACCCAAACAGCTCTCTGTCCTGTGGCAAGTTTCACTGGTCTTATACTCATCACTGATTAGCTCTAGTAGTTCTCTTACATTTTGTCTTATTTTTATTGTGCCATCATATCAGATGTACTAACTTTTGTGCGTTTAGTCAGAACACATATCCATTAAAGTTTTTTTTTCTTTTTTTCATAAGTTGCAGACACGTTTAGAGCTTGAACTTTAGAAAGGCTCAGGTTTAAAGGTACTCTATTTGTTTCTTTCTATGATACCTTGACAAGATGCTCAACCTAGTTTCCAACCTCAGAATCTTTTGCTTTCAAATTGTGATAATAGCAGTCAAGAAGAATTAAGTGATATCTGGAAATGATACTTGTAGAATATCTCTTACTCGGGAACAATTTTATTAATAACTGGTTCTCTAGAATAGTGCTTTGTGATAGAATATGCACCCTATACCCATGTTGAATAAGCAAATAATGCACATTGTACAAGAATAATGCTTGCAGCTTGAGAATGTATCATGTACCTCTCCTGCTCCATCCTTCAGTGCCTCTTTCCAACCACAGTTTCAGGCCTCACAATCCCTCCTCTTGGGGGCTCCGGGAGTCCTTCTAACTTCCCACCCAATCAGAGCCAACCCTGGACTATCTAGGAACTATAGAGGAAGGTCTGTGTTTAAAAATCACTCACCACCTAGAAAGACTAATGAAACACAACACACTGTGACGTGTCTTAGGAATATGTGTTGTGCATGTGTGTATGCAATCAGACTGTTTTCTCTGGGGATGAGCATGGCTTTGAGGAGGAAAATGATCACATGGGTAGACCTGGCTTGGACACAAAGGAAAGCTCCACTGTGTCCTATTATATGCACCCTTAGATCATCCTCATCCATAGAAGGAGATAACAATGCCTCTTTCCTCCTCTTCTGCTGTGAAGATGGAATTTGCAAAGCCCTTTATACTTTATTTATCCCATAGTTGTTAACCATTTAACTATAATCAATATGCATTAAATCCCTGAAAAATCATTGATGTTGACCTAACTTCATTCATTCATATAGTTGTCATTTCTTAGACATCTACCCTCTGCTAATGGAAGAGAATGTAATAATGATTAAGGCAAATTTTTTGTCCTTATCCTTATGGTTGAGATAAATGAGATGAAAATATGTCTCCCACTAGGTAATAGTGACAGGTTCTGTAATTAGGTAACCAGTGCCAAAGATTAAGTCATTGAGTATTAAAGTGCCTCTTCCTTCCACATAATTGCTAACAAGATTTGGGTGGACAACTTTCTAGTCCATGTATAAGGAGAGGGCCAGCATCCCTTCAGGAACCCTGAAACTTGTAGTTTAGGAAAGAGTCCATTCCCCAAGCCTGGAATACAATGTCAAGGTTATGGTATGTAGCAATAAATTATAGTGTAAATCTTAGCTACCCTCTGAATCTGACTATAAGCCAAGTCTAGGAATGCGATGATGAAAAATAGAGCATCCCTCTCTTCTTTCTTTTAATGCCTCTGAACTGGAGAAGCTGGCTTCTAGAGCCTGATTTATAGATCCCTGAACACTTTGCTGGATCTCCTTGATCAGCTCAGCTGTGCATCTGGCACAGAAGACTACGGGAGCTGTGTTTGCATCACAAACACTTTTCAAAGCCTGCAAGAGTATCATCCAACTTCCTCTAAGTAGAACTAAGAATCAGAAGATGAAGGAATGACAGTTTCTGAGAGAATGCTCTGACCTTTCCTGCTCGTATTTATAACTGGTCATCATGCCATTATAAATGGTATATTTCATAATTTAATGCCTTGTCATTAGAACTCTGATCAATGAATGGCTTTTGAGTCTTTACTGACTTCATACACCGCAAATGGAAAAAAAATGCCAAAATAAAATAGCTTAAATTTGACCACAAATAATGAAATACTTAAACATCAATGAACTTAATAAGTGCTTAAAAAGTGCTAAAATTTCTTAAAAAGAAAATTATTAAAATTAGTCAGAATTTGCCCTTCACTTTGGAAATCTCAGTCTGGAAGGTAAGAAAAAATGGAACCAAGATTCTAAGGTGGGAGCCTTCAAGTTCACACAAGGGGCTCTGGGAGCAGCAGCCATGGGAAGTGTGTCAGGGAAAATTTCCTTGGCAGAAGCCAAGGAGTAAATGGATAGGAGTTGGCTGGGCAAGGGGCAAGGTGGCGGGGAGTGGGGGGGTGGGTGCTCCTGTGGACCTGCAGAAGTAGGAAGAAATCTAGCTTGTTGTTGTGAACTGCCTTCCTGCAATGGGTGGATAGCTGGCAGAGAAGATTGGAGATGAGCAAGAGTTGCACCATGAGGAGCTCTGGTACCAAGGTCAGGTTTGAAGTATGCTGCCAGCTTGGGATGTCACAGGCTGTAAAACACCGTTTAATCACTTGGATGACACAAATAATAGAACTGAGAGGAATGAGACCAAATTTTTCTTACAGCACTTTGGGGCCAGAACTCAAGATTTGTCTTCCTGTGAAAACATCCCAGGAGGCAAGAGGACCTGTTGGGAGGTAGACCTGTTCCCCAGAACTGTCTCTTCACAGAGTGGTCCTGAAAATGAAGCTAAATCACTCTACTGTTCTGTTGAAATCTGTCGCCTCAGGCCCCATCCACCATCTGCTTCCCAGGACTCAGCTCCTCTCCTTCCCCGGGTGAGAGCTCTCCCTGCCAGCCTCTCCGCTAGTCAGTCCTTGGCCCAAGCTTGTCTCCACTCCTTTGCAGCCAATTTACACTGTCACCTCATTGCCAACCAACTGGTGACATCACTCACATTGGCTGCCAGCCCTGGAGGGAAGTCAGTTTCCTCCAGAATAGAATTCTGTCCAGACATGCACACCAAAACGGCTGGCACCTTCCACTTAATGGTCCATGTGAAATTTCTCTTTACTGGATCTGATAGAATGCGGTTCTGTTCTAGTTTGCTTTCATTGCCACAGTTTCAAATTCCTGGACCCATCAACTGGATCCCTACTTTCATTTCTCCCCAGCTTCCAATCTCACCCTTACCCTTAGCCTCTGAGGTAATATCTCCCAGAATGAAATCTATCTTTTCGAGGGGTCTGAGCATGCCAGCATCCTTTAGGAGGGAAATGCAATATACACACAGACCTATGGCAGCCCAACTCAAGGCCAGCACCATGCCCTCACACGTGCATAAGTGTCAGTGCACCTCTTGCTTGTGTGTTACCTCTGTGTGCCATGTTTTCCTCTTGTGGCAGGCTATGGATAGTTTGCGAGTTCTCTTTATTTTCTATAATTTTTTTTTTTTTTTTCTGGCCACATCTTGTGCCATGCAGAATCTTAGTTCCCTGACCAGGGATGGAAACCGTGTCCCTTGCAGTGGAAGTGTGGATTCTTAATCATTGGACCACCAGGGAAGTCCCTGTGAGTAATTTTTATTTTAGAATATAGAATAATCAGTTCTAGCAAGTGATGTCTTCTGATGTCACTGCTTGTATGTGGAACTCAGTTCAACAGAGATGAGTGGCTTCTTGTTTGGAACAGAATTAGTGCTGCCCTGAGAAAATCGTTTTTTCTGATAGATGTGTTAGAGTTGTTGCTCTGATCACACAAATACAGCTTCTGGTGGTCATTACCATGATTAAGTCTATCTCAGTTTTTTGGTTTTTTTTTTTTTTTTTTTTGCGTATTGAAGAAATAAAGCCATAAATGCTTTGTGTATTACTGTCTCTTACAAGATGGTGGTGAGCAGAACTCAGTGAAGACCCTTATGCCTTGACCCATCTGTTATTTTCAAATTCCAGTCTTAACCAGGAAAGTTCTTTGGCTCTTTCCTGGTGACAGGACAGTGCAACCTGCCACTTGTCATAGTCTTGTTTAATCATAGCTTAAGGACACAAGAGGCCTTTGTCACAAGCATCCTGCTGAATTGCAAATTAATGTGCCAAGGAAAGACACCTCAGGCATTGGTGGAACATCTGTTGCACTGAAGGAGGAAAAAGAACAGGACCTATCTTGAAAGCAGGACTCCATCTTGGGCAGGACTGTGGACTTTGAGCTATATGCCCAGTATCTATGGAAATGACATACCAACTGGAAAACCAGGCCTCCGGAAGGAAGAACCCCAGGACTCTCCATCACCTAAAAGAATACCCTAAGTATCTGTGTGACCAAATAGAATAATACATTCTATTATGCTTATTGGGCTTCTCTGGTGGTACAGAGGTTAAAGTGTCTGCCTGCAATGTGGGAGACCTGGGTTTGATCCCTGGGTCAGGAAGATCCCCTGGAGAAGGAAATGGCAACCCACTCCAGTATTCTTGCATGGAGAATCCCATGGATGGAGGAGCTTGGTGGGCTACACAAGTCTACTGATAATTGTCCACTGTTAATTACCTAGGTTTAAGGCAGATGAATCATGGGTTGACTTTGATTGTATCTTTCTTTTTCCTTTGTTCATACTAGTTTCAGGGAATTTAGGGAAGTGGTTTTAGGGTATATAAAGTTTTCACAAAAACTGGTTTTGGCTAAGAGGAGACTCTGCCTTGGGCCCGCCAGTGTAATAAACTGCACTCCACTATCTGCATTGTCCTTCTGAGTGAGTTTGTTTCCTGGAACACATGGCTACAACAGCACTTTTTACTCATAAATGGCAAAAGTAACATAAAATAACATGGCCCAGGAAAAGCTGAGAGCAGTTTCAGCAGGTTCTTTGGTTAAACTGCATAAGCCTTTCTCCAGCTTCCCAAGAGAGGGGAGATCCTGCAATACTTCATAGAAGGTAACAAAGCAAGTCCTCCTAAAGTGGAATACTCAGATCACCTTGGCTCCTGGTAACTCTAAGGAATTTTAAAGCGATCATTTTAAAAAATGGTGAAACTTTGTGTTAATCCAAAGGGATAAAAAAGAATTATTATGCATGATCTCAACAGAGAATTAAAGAATAAGAGTGGGTTCACTTAGAATCAGCAATATTCTGCAACACAAGAATAGAGTGTGGAAAAAGAATTCCTCATATGATCTTCACTTCCATCAGTTCAGTTTAGTCTCTCAGTTGTGTCTGACTCTTTGTGACCCCATGAATTGCAGCACACCAGGCTTCCCTATCCATCACCAACTCCCAGAGTTCACCCAAACTCATGTCCATCGAGTCAGTGATGCCATCCAGCCATCTCATCCTCTGTCGTCCCCTTCTCCTTCTGCCCCCAATCCCTCTCAGAATCAAAGTCTTTCCTAATGAGTCAAATCTTCATGAGGTGACCAAAGTACTGGAGTTTCAGCTTTAGCATCAGCCCTTCCAAAGAACACCCAGGACTGATCTCCTTTAGAATGGACTGGTTGGATCTCCTTGCAGTCCAAGGGACTCTCAAGAGTCTTCTCCAACACCACAGTTCAAAAGCATCAATTCTTCAGTGCTCAGCTTTCTTCACAGTCCAACTCTCACAACCATACATGACCACTGGAAAAACCATAGCCCTGACTAGACAGCAAAGTAATATCTCTGCTTTTGAATATGCTATTTAGGTTGGTCATAACTTTCCTTCCAAGGAGTAAACGTCTTTTAATTGCATGGCTGCAGTCACCATCTGCAGTGATTTTGGAGCCCAAAAAATAAAGTCTGACACTGTTTCCACTGTTTCCCCAGCTATTTGTCATGAAGTGATGGGACTAGATGCCATGATCTTAATTTTATGAATGTTGAGCTTTAAGCCAACTTTTTCACTCTCTTCCTTCACTTTCATCAAGAGGCTTTTTAGTTCCTCTTCACTTTCTGCCATAAGAGTGGTGTCATCTGCATATCTGAGGTTATTGGTATATTTGCCAAAAAAGATACTGCCCCTGTAACTGCAAGAGGTTTTCTCCACTCAGCTAAACAGTATCATGATCAATGGCGTGGTCCAAGCCAATGCCCCCATAGTGGAGTTGAGGTCTCTGTGCTTCATCATAGCCTCAGACTTTTTAAAATTATCTGAAATTTCTTTTGTCTATTCATTCCTTTGCCTCTAAGCAGTAATGTATTTGACAGTTTTGTACATTGAACATTTATTATTTACCTTGTGCACACAGCTCACATATTCAGCACCTCAAAGACCAGCCACATGAATGTGGTGGGTGGCATTGTCAGGAATGGCTCCAAAGAAGCTGTCTGATTTTTCAGATCACTTCCTACTGTGTATCCCAGTCATGCTCAGCCAGAGTACACACTGCAACCACCTGAGGAGCACTTTAAAAATACAGATAGTGATATCTTAGGCCACTCATTTAGTATAGTAATTAGTCTGGAGTTGGTTCAGACATCTAATTTATCTCAGAGTCCACAAGAAGTGAATCCAACCTGCAGCTGCAGTTGAGAACCTCTGAGCGCTGCCAGAAGAAGAAAGAAGAGTACCCAGTTTTCCTTTTCTTTAGAAAACAGTAATACTTTTTTTTTTGTTTTTTAAGGAAAGATTACTTTCACAACAGAAGTGACAACATTTGCAACCTTTAAGTACAAATATTTTTCATGTAATTTTCCAAACTCTCATTTGGAAAACTTTACCCCTCTCTGCCTGACTCCCTCTTCAGTGTTGGTGGTTGGGGTCAGGGTGCAGGACTGCTGCAAGGACCTGAGAACCCAAGGATGGAGCTCCAGACATGGCAGCTGCTCCACATCCTTCCTTTTGATCTCCACTCTTCTCAAAAGCTGATCTGCTTTGCAAAGGTCAGCAGGTTCCTGGCCTGCAGAGTTAAAAGTCACACACGTCCATGTAGTTGAAAGAGGGCACATTCAGAGGGTTTTACTCTAAGATCTAGAGCCCCTTTGATCTAGACAGGAAGCTTCCAGAGGCCCAGCCACACTCTCTGTGATTCTATTTAGGGTGTTAGGCTCAAAACCTCATAACAATTGTTCATTTGCTAATCACTCTTTCCTTCAGTAAAGAACTTGATAGGAAGATACAGCTAGACCAGGAGAAACATGAGTGTTTGTATACCCATGTCTCTAGCAAAATATAGTTGTTTTCATAAACCCATACCAACAGCACCAAACTATTGTGGATGGTGGTAGACTTCTCAGGGTATAGGTAATAGGGTAGCACTGTCAGTTGTTGTTGTTGCTTAGTCACAAAATTGTGTCCGATTCTTTTGCAATCCCATGGACTGTAGCCCACCAGGCTACTCTGTCCATGGGATTTCCAGTAAGAATAATGGAGTGACAGTAGAGGACTATAAAACAATTAAAAAAAAAAAAAAACTTACGAAAAGTTGATCTTTTTGTTATCACCATTCTGAAGAATGTCAATATTTCTTCACCTCTAAAAATCTTATGTTGGTCTAAGTCCTAAACAATTGCTGTGGTTACTGCTAAGTTTTAATAATATAAATGTCAGCCTCAAATAAGCATATTTTTATGACTTATCCTTAAGTAAACATTGTATTCTACATGGAAGCTGATTCCAAGTATGTCCCAACACACACCAACTCAACCACCCCTATATGTGTCAGTCATAAAATGAGAGACCTCCATACTCTCCTAAGGGGCAGCTTGCAGCTCTAACCTATATGGTACTTCATACCCTTGTGTTTTGACAACACATTTAAAATAATCAATGAAAGCACAAAGTTCAATGCACAAAACTAAAGCTATTTCAATATTGTTCAACATGGAGTTTACGTATGTGTGTGTGGAAAATTTAAAACAGTGAAAGAGTAGAGATGACAAGGTATAATATTGGTGCAAGATTTATTTCATATGTAATACTTTATTGAATGTAATGATATTTGTAAAATTGAATGCAAGAACATAGTGTTACTGGGTACAACAGGATTCTTGATTGTTACCAGGTCCAAACTTGCTCTACCCACCACAAGATAAGTCAATGAATTCAAGACGAGGTGTTGGGATCAGGAAGGGACTTCATTCAGGAGCCAGCTGACCAGCTGAGAAGAGCAGTCAGCTAACACCTCAAAATAGCCAAAATAACCAGGGGCCTGGTTGCCAGGTTTTTTATAGGATCAAAGATGGGGACGGGTGAAAATACAAAGCAAAAAGACTAATCAATCTTTGCAAATGTCCCCTAGAAAGGCAAGGGAATGAGTTAGTTTCACTTCCTTACAGTCATTCACTGGTGGGCTGCTCAGGTTTTCTCCCTGAGGCAGGTCATTATGTATGCCTACAGTAACAAGAAAGGGACAGATGAGAGTTAAAGTCACAGAAGCAGATCCAACATTAGTTCAAAATTTACTTTTCCCAGTTACATGACAATAATTTTGTTAAGCAGAGGATGGAAGCAAGGCACCACCCGTGTTTGCAGTGCAACTCAATGTTGACAATTGTTAATCTGTACAGAAGCCGTGCCCCACACCCTGGGTAGCCTCAGGGGACTCCTTTAAACTCTCAAGCCAGTTCCCTCAACAACAAAGTAAAACTGAGTGAGAAAAGCCCCTTTCAGGAATTGAGATCTCATGTTGAATCTTAAACTCCTGGTTCAATCACTACTTTGAGGCACTTGTAACACAGATAGAAAGATGAGACACACAACTCACAAAAAATTAAACAGCTATAAAAGATGTCAGCACAAAATAGATAAAAAAAAAAGATAGATAGATAGATAGATAAAGAAAATGTAAGTGTGGAGTAAATGGAGCCCACAATTCCTGCCCTCAAAGCCTGGAGAGACCACATGGCCCAGAGGGGGCTGGGGAAGATTTCTGAACACCTCGGGCAGCTCCTGGAAGCACTTCTGCTTATTTGTCTTTAATTTACAACTCTAGGCTCATTTTGCTACGGTTTAAAACTGTATTGATGCAGGCTGCTTTAGAGGTGAGGATTACGGGGGTGGGAAGGGACGCTTTTAGAACCCAGAGATGGTGCTGGCACAGCGGGAAGACAGAATCCATGCGCATGGGCAGGCAAGCGCAGCCAGTTCCAAGAATGCAGGAGGCTTTTGGTTCTCCATCATTGTGGTGCCTCCTGTAGACTATAAGAAACCCATGCCTCCCCAGACACCAGCACATATTCTTCCAACAAAACAGGAACTGTGTCTGTGCTTCCCCATTAGCCCCAGGCTTGTCAGCCCTTCTGGCTTCTCTCCCACAGCTACTTTCCGTGGGGCCCCTCACAGCTCACAGGAGTCTGGTTCCCCGTGGTGACTGCTGCCCTCTTCTTGGTCTGTCCTGATGACCACTGAGTTGGCGACCCAGGTTCACCACTTACCCTATGCTCAGGGGGGTCAGCAGAAAGTGCCTGGACAGCATTCGGCAGCCTAAATATGTTCGAGGTATAGGAGAATGAGCACGTGTGCTCAGACATACCTTGAATCTCTTCACATCAGAAAGTTGGTTTGTTTTTTCTCCTGTACTCCCAAAACTAGCTTGCTTACTTTCCAACCAGGCCATGTGTGGCTGTCCTCCTTATAAGTCCTCTGGTTTATTTATAAGATAGCTTTCCGCAGTCTTACTTCTCCAGATTGCCTGTTCCCCTGGGAGCAAATGGAAACCAGGCTGCCCCACATTTACGGCAGCTCAGTGCTCTCTGAAATGCAATTAAAATGTTAAGGAAGATGGGCAATCAATATTTTATAAACTACACAAAAAATTCTGTTTCTAATGGACTGGTGTGTGTTACAAAACTGGGAGAGCCCGAGGCTGTGTCTACAAAATGCCAAAGCAACTAGTTGCAAAGTGAAAAATTTCTCTCTCCTTGTCAATCTCTAAGACCCAGTTCCCTTGCTAGCTTTCCTTCCATATCTGATTAACTGGACAATTTGTTCTGACACAGGGGATGACAGGGCCACAAAACAGGGAGACCCAGATTCAAAGCAAGAGTGAAAGCCTGACAGAGACTTTGTCAGGCTTCTCTTCACTCTCTCCAGGAGAAGAACCACAAACATCATTTTTCTGAGCTGTTAAAAGCATGTTCTTCTAGAGGGAAATGATACATGCAGGTACCAGGCACATGAGTCACCATTCCACTTTCTCCCTATTCCAGACCTAGACCCAGAATCCTTTCCATATACCGCTAGGCAGCTGTAGTCACATGGAGGCAGGGCCCACAGGGTTAAGGATTGTGTCTGGGGCTAAAGTTATGTCACTAACCTCTAAGGTTATGTCACTATTCCTCCCAGCAGCTCAAAAAATAACAAAGTCCCCTATTGTTTAAAAACAGCCAAAAACGGGGCCCAGAGAGCTACTTAGTAGCTTGTCATTATCCACAACTGGGAAGAAGCAGAGGGAATTTGGAGTCAGCTGTCTGCAAAGCCCCAGACTCCTCCTGGCCCACCTGCTACTCAGTTTCAGCATTGTGTGAGAACTGGCGGAGTCCCAGGCAACATGTCAGACATCAGGATGAAGTGAGACAGAACAGTCTTTCCTTCAGAGCACTCACACCATGGAGATAACTTGGCCCCTACTCAGGAATGAGGCACTGCCCTTGCTTCAGCAAGGCAAGACAAAGCTCTTGTCCATATGCATACTAAGCCAGGAGGCTGGGAGCACAGCTCAATACCCAAGGTAGGGCAGGGAGCTGGCTTGCAGGATGACCTCAATGGGTGGGGCCTGGCCTGAGGTCACCAAGGTAGACATAAGTATGAAATCAGACCTTGGCAAATGAGGAGGTTTTAGATGAGAAGATGAGACAAAGGCAGGCAGCCTGACACATTTCAAAGCACAAATGCTGAGAAGTCCTTGCAAGTGGGACTAGAGGACAGGGAAGGGACAGGAACAGAGTAGAGACTTGTGTTAGGAGGAGAAAAGGCTCAGGGCCATGGAGGAGCTCCCTGCATGTGAGGAGGCATTTCCAGCTCCAATGTACCTGTGAGGATAGCAGGCTGGCTCTAAAGTGGGTGTTATGGATGAGGGCACTGAGTCTAGAGAGGTCAGGGACCTGCACCAGTCACACATCATGGAAGTCTCAGAGCAGACTGGAAGCAGGCCTGTGGTCCTCCCCTTCTGCCTTCACAGGATATGGTCTCCAGGTGGCAGACCCTGAGAACCACACTCTGTGTGAGATGGGAGACTGTGAAGATTGGCTTGATTATTCAGACAATGAGAAACTGATAAATATATTTGATAAGGGAGATTAAATGACATGATCAAACTTACATCTTATAAAGGTTGGCCACAGAATTAAGGGGTACAGAGAGGCAGAATGAGATGGGAAATTTGGGAGATGATCCTCTATCCAGGTAGAATACAGTTTAGACCATGGAAGAGAGAAGAGAAGAGGTAGTTGGGGGATGGGGAGGGGAATGCCAGGTCTTGTGAGAGGCCAGCCCCTGACTGTGACTAGAAAAGGGTGGAGCTGAATGAAGAAGAGTCAAAGGAGATTTGAGTCCTGGTGGTTGGGGGAAGACGGAGAAGGAAATGGCAACCCACTCCAGAGTTCTTGCCTGGAGAATCCCAGGGACGGGGCAGCCTGGTGGGCTGCCGTCTATGGGGTCGCGCAGAGTCGGACATGACTGAAGCGACTTAGCAGCAGCAGCAGCCTGGGGGAAGAACCAGACCTATGGCTTGGAGGCAGAATAGGTGCTGGAGGGAAGATGCAGCTTTCTTCCATGTGCACACGTTCCCACTAAGAAGGCACCAGAAGTGACACTATTTTCTCAAGAGCACTTGGCGAGCATCCATGCTAAGTCACTCAGTCTGTCTGACTCTGCGAACCTAAGGACTGTAGCCCACCAGGTTCCGCTATCCATGGGATTTTCCAGGCAAGGATACTGGAGTGGGTTGCCATTTCCTTCTCCAGGGGATCTTACCATCCTCCAGGGAAAGAACCCATGTCTCCTTTTGTTTCCTACATTGGCAGGCAGATTCTTTACCACTAAACACTACCTTAGTTCAGTTCAGTCACTCATGTGTGTCCAGCTCTTTATGACCCCATGGACTGCAGCATGCCAGGCTTCCCTGTCCATCACCAACTCACGGAGCTTAATCAAACTCATGTCCATCAAGTCGGTGATGCCATCCAACTATATCATCCTCTGTTATCCCCTTCTTCTCCCAGCTTCAATCTTTCCCAGCATCGGGATCTTTTCAAATGAGTCAGTTCTTCACATCAGGTGGCCAAAGTATTGGAGTTTTAGCTTCAGTAAATATTCAGGACTGACTTCCTTTATGGATCTCCTTGCTGTCCAAGAGACTCTCAAGAGTCTTCTCCAATACCACGGTTCAAAAGCATCAATTCTGTGGTCCTCAGCTTTCTTTATAGTCCAACTCTCTCCTTTATAAGAGAAAGGAGCAGTGACCCCACAAGAGACTGACCCAGACTTGCTTGTGAATGTTCAGGGGTCTCTGGCACAGGGATGGGTCAATGGTAGCATGCTGCAGAGTCGGGGGCACTGAGTGTGGCAGTGTGCATGGGACTTTTTGAAGGAGATCACCATTATCTTCACTACTCCCACCATAGTTTGGCCTCAGGTCAAACAACAGGAAGGGAACACAGCCTCGGCCATCAACAGAAAATCGGGTTAAAGATTTACTGAGCATGGACCCGCTCATCAAAGCAAGACCCAGTTTACCCCTCAGTCAGTCTCTCCCATCAGGAAGTTTCCATAAGCCTCTTATCCTTATCCATCAGGGGGCAGACAGAATGAAAACCACAATCACAGAAAACTAACCAAACTGACCACATAGACCACAGTCTCGTCTAACTCAGTGAAACTATGAGCCATGCCATATAGGGCCACCCAAGATGAACAGGTCATAGTGGAGAATTCTGACAAAACTTGGTCTGCTGGAGAAGGGAATGGGAAACCACTTCAGTATTATTTTCTTGAGAACCCCATGAAAAGCATGAAATGGCAAAAAGTGCCATCTGGGAAGCCCAAATAATTTGGAGCAAATAAAGTCCAGAATGTTTGCCCAGCAATCATATTTCCCTGAGAGTACTGAGTTTCAGAAAGATCAGAAGGCTCTGGCTGTGAGCAGGAATGTAACAGGTGAAATGCTGGGTGGGGCTTCTGCTCTGAGGGCCTCACCTTTCTCTGTCTGCACTGGCTGGAGGCAGGCACACTCACCTGTAATCCTAGCCCTCCCTGCCTCCTTGTGCCTGCCCTCACTCTATCCTGAGACTTCAGGGTTCAGCTGAACAGGGAAGCTAAGCTGGAGACCGACCAGCTGCACCCAGGCTCTGACAGAGCTCAGGTGTCGTTACTCTGCTTCTGGGTATCCTCTGTATAAAAGCAGGGAGTCATATATGTTAATTCCAACCTCCTAATTTACCCCTCCTCCCCTTTGTCCCATTTAGTAACATGTACATACTAATGTATATAAAATAATCAACAAGGATCTACTGTATAGCATAGGGAACTCAATATTCTATAATAACCTAAATGGGAAAAAAAATCTGAAAAAAAATGGATATATCTATACGTATAAATTAATCACTTTGCTGTACTCCTGAAACTAACACAACACCGAAAATCTGTATCCCAATATGAAAGAAAAGTCAAATTAAAAAGTAAAAAGAGATAACACTACAAGAGAAAAAAGAATAAAAGATTAAAAAATAAAAGTAGGGAATCTGATTATGTTGTGTCTGCAGTCTTTCTAATGAATTTTGAATATTTCCAAATACCTTATAAGGGGCCAGATCCACAAACAGCAGAACATTATCATGGGCATCTTAAAACTTGGTGAGAAGATGACCAAATATCTGAGAAAGACAGCTGGGGGCTGGCTGCCTCTCTGCAGAGGATAAGCCATGGGCCCAGAGTTTAATCTCTAATTGAGGAAATAAGATCCCACAAGACTCGGGGTACAGCTAAATACATAAATAAACACAAGATGTCAGAGAATGTTGTTTTGATTTGGATCTTTTGGTTTCTTTTGGAGAATTGCCTGTAGCCCCCTCAGCCAGGAGTAAGACTGGTCAATTAATGTTTGCTGTCTTCTTCCACTCTCACCTTGACCTAAGAGGCTCAAAGATAGCCAGAAAGGCTAGGAGATAGGCATTGAGTTGGTCCTGGAATTCTTGTGGCATCCCCTCTGCCTTTCATGTGGAGCCCCAAGAAGTCCAGGCAGCCAATGTGTCCTCACACAGGACCCAGATGTGGGGCTTCCCCACCCACAGCTGCCTGCCCACACTGTCTCCTGAGGCGCTGCCCAGCACCTGTGTTCTCTCTTGCAGTGGTGTTTTGAGTGAATGCTCTCCTTCTTTCACACTAAGGTCTGAACAGAGGACTTGCAACAGCCACACTCCCACTTGTGTTCAATTCTGACTTGGAGTGTGCATTCAAAATTTGGGCTTATTTAAGAAAAAGAACACGTAGGTGAGCCCAAAGATTTGTATTTCCAAGCCCAAGCCATGTGCTGGAAGGGCGGAATCCCTGTAGGGCCTCAGACTTCAACGATTCATTAGAAATCTAGAAAAGAAATATACTTATGAGTCATGAATTTATTCCAGACCCCTTACTCTAAACAGAAAAAAAAAATAAGAATGAAATATATTTTTCCATCAAAAACCATGTTTTCTTATTCATCATGTTTCTCTTACCTGAAAAAAAAGGATATGAACTCTTTGTGACTGTTCCTCCTCTTTTATGAAGAATGTTTTCTTGGTTCTTGCCCTGACATGGAGGGCATATTTTCTGAATAGGGTAAGGATTATAATTTACATTAGCAATGAACTCAGTGGGCTTCATTCACAAGTGTTTTAACAATGTGCCCACAATTCCAGACCCAGGAGGAATATGAAGGGAGGCCACAGCCCCCTAAACATGTGCAACTAATCTCTTATTTTTCCATTTATTAGTCAGTCAGTTCAGTTCAGTCGCTCAGTCGTATCCGACTCTTTGCGACCCCATGAATCACAGCACGCCGAGCCTCCCTGTCCATCACCAAATCCCGGAGTTCACTCAGACTCACATCCATCGAGTCAGGGATGCCATCCAGCCATCTCATACTCTGTCGTCCCCTTCTCCTCCTGCCCCCAATCCCTCCCAGCATCAGAGTCTTTCCCAATGAGTCCACTCTTCGCATGAGGTGGCCAAAGTACTGGAGCTTCAGCTTTAGCATCATTCCTTCCAAAGAAATCCCAGGGCTGATGTCCTTCAGAATGGACTGGTTGGATCTCCTTGCAGTCCAAGGCACTCTCAAGAGTCTTCTCCAACACCACAGTTCAAAAGCATCAATTCTTCAGCGCTCAGCCTTCTTCACAGTCCAACTCTCACATCCATATATGACCACTGGAAAAACCATAGCCTTGACTAGACGGACCTTAGTCGGCAAAGTAATGTCTCTGCTTTTGAATATGCTATCTAGGTTGGTCATAACTTTTCTTCCAAGGAGTAAGCGTCTTTTGATTTCGTGGCTGCAGTCACCATCTGCAGTGATTTTGGAGCCCCCAAAATAAAGTCTGACACTGTTTCCACTGTTTCCTCATCTATTTCCCATGAAGTGATGGGACTGGATGCCATGATCTTCATTTTCCGAATGTTGAGCTTTAAGCCAACTTTTTCACTCTCCTCTTTCACTTTCATCAAGAGGCTGTTTAGTTCCTCTTCACTTTCTGCCATAAGGGTGATGTCGTCTGCGTATTTTAGGTTATTGATATTTCTCCCAGAAATCTTGATTCCAGCTTGTGTTTCTTCCAGTCCAGCATTTCTCATGATGTATTCTGCACATAAGTTAAATAAGCAGGGCGACAATATATTAGCATCTTAATTATAAGTGTTTCTTATTAGAAGATAATCAGATCAATAACATCAAGTCCAAGTTAACCTAGTTACTTGGCTTATGGTCTCATCAGGGAGTCCTCCTAGTGAAACTAAGCAATCCCCTGTGGTGCTCCTGGGCATAAAAGGGTTGAACCATAAAGAAGGCTAAGCATTGAAGAATTGATGCTTTCAAATTGCAGTGCTGGAGAAGACTCCTGAAAATCCCTTGGGCACAAGATCAAAGCAGTCAATCCTAAAGGAATTCAACCCTGAATATCCATTGGAAGGACTGATGCTGAAGCTGAAACTACAATACTTTGGCCACCTGATTTGGATAGCCAATTTATTGGAAAAGACCCTGATGCTGGGAAAGATTGAGTAGAAGGGGACAACAGAAGGTGAGATGTTTGGATGGCATCACCAACTCAATGGACATGAGTTTGAACAAACTCTGGGAGAGAGTGAAGACTGGCATGCTGCAATCATGAGGTCATAAAGAGTCAGGCATGCCTTAGTGACTGAATAACAAAAACAATGACCTGCAATAAATTATACGTATATTACAAGTATTGGTAAAATTAGTAGTATGTTTAGATCTTTACCTCAAAAGAATCCATGCATACAGATATTGAATGATTAATATCTATACCTAAAACTAAAGTAATTTTATAATCAATTATATTTCTAAAAAATAAAAAAGATAAAAAAGAATCAATGAAGAAATACTAACAGTAAATGCATGACCCTAGCATATATATAGTATGCTTGTGTGTACCCCGTGTCTATGCCTTTCACCTCAGCACACCCTGTTCTTGGTCTGGCACCCTGCAAAAGTGGGTGCAAACTCTGAAGGAGCACCCAGTTCAGTTGTGGAAAGAGAATTGCAACAGCTGAAGAGGTAAATGCTACAGAATGAGTAAGACAGGGTTTCCCAAAAAGAGGTGAGATTTCAGTTGGGTCTTAAAATGTCACCTGATTGCTGTGCATTGCCTGAGTGAGTTTATGACCATCTAGTAGTCATCTTCCCTCCCAGGACTCTGATGTTTTCTTCAACAAGCCCCTTGATCCCATTAATCTACCTCATTTACAGCAGTGTTTTTTCCTGGGGTGTGCACATGTCCCAGTTAGGGCCAAGAAGAGTGATGTGTGGGCCTTAGATGGCACTGTTGGAAACAGAGACTCTCTTTCTTCTGGACATAACAAGTGAGGGATGTCAGCGCAGAGCCCCAGAGGAGACTCAGGAGACTGAAACTAGCAGGTAGGAGATGAAAGACATCCTGACCCATCATGGAGCCTGATCTGGACATAACCAAGCAACTCTTGACTTTGGACTATTCAGTTATTCCAGCAAACAAAATCAATCCAATTTGAGTGAGATTTTCTTGAACAGAACTTTGAAGGACAAAGACATCACGTGATTTTGAACAGACGGTTTCCACTGCTTCTAAGGGAAAAGCTGATGCAACCCTTATCTAAATGTGTCTAAGAGAAGACAGTCTATTCTGCTTTGCATCCTTTTCTTTGTATCATCAGATTCTGCAGTTTCCCACAGCTCTGCACTGAATTTTCATTTCCATTTTACATAGTTCTAGTAATGTTTATATTAAAAATATACGGTCACAGTCTCCTGTCATAAAGTTGATCCAAGTTTGAAGTAATTTTCAAGAGTATAATCCATGTTGCCAAGGACCAGGCTCTTCCTAGGGTCTTGCAGAATTAATACTGCCTTGTGTCCACCATTTGTCACAACTGGAGAGAGAAGCCACCCAACTGGCTATTTGTCACTCTTAAAAGGGCTCAGCCCTGACTTATCAGGGTGTTTCTTGTCCAGAATTTTCTCTTATGCATACAATTTTGTCTCTAACAGTAGTAAGTAGGTATTTACTCTGGCCACTTTGTTATAGTTAAAGAAACACCCTGAGTGAACCTAACCTGAGACACCCCTTCCTGATGGAAAGGATTCCTGTGTTGCACCATGAAACATCCCCCTTGTCCTGGCAACTTTGGGCTTCATATTTAATATTCATCACTTGCTTTCACATGGGCTATATTACTTATTCAAAAGCAGAGACATTACTATGCCAACAAAGGTCTGTCTAGTCAAGGCTATAGTTTTTCCTGTGGTCATGTATGGATGTGAGAGTTGGACTGTGAAGAAAGTTGAATACCAAAGAATTGATGCTTTTGCACTATGGTGTTGGAGAAGACTCTTGAGAGTCCCTTGGACTGCAAGGAGATCCAACCAGTCCATTCTGAAGGAGATCAGCCCTGGGTATTCTTTGGAAGGAATGATGCTAAAGCTGAAACTCCAGTACTTTGGCCACCTCATGCGAAGAGTGGACTCATTGGAAAAGACTCTGATGCTGGGAGGGATTGGGGGCAGGAGGAGAAGGAGACGACCAAGGATGAGATGGCTGGATAGCATCACCGACTTGATGGAGGTGAGCTTGAGTGAACTCCAGGAGTTGGTGCTGGACAGGGAGGCCTGGCGTACTGCAATTCATGGGGTCGCAAAGAGTCAGGCACGATTGAGCAACTGAACTGAACTGAACTGATATCGCTTATAGCCTTTCCTTTGTCTGAAATGCCCTCTAACCCAACACTTTCCCATCATTCTCCAAGTTCTCTTCTTTCTAGGAGCAGATGAAATCATTTCTTCTCCAAGGAGTCTTCTCTTCCTGTATTCTGAGGAACTGATCTTCCCTCTGTATTTGATACCCTTTATGCCCTGACCTTGTTGTTTGTACATGTGCCTTTCTCATTAATTTATGAGAGCTGCTGAGAGCACAACTTTTGACCCAGTCTCCTGGGACAATGTGTGGCTAACAAATGTATGTTAAAATAAGTGTAACTGAACCAAGCTTAAATAATCTAAAAACTAGCAGTAGGGAAATAATTTAGTAAAATAACATCTCTAGATGTGTGTGGTCCCAGGGTTTATAGCAGGCAGCCAGCGTTTAATGATTTGGTGCATCCTGTCAGAATGACTGTGCACAAGCTGTGTGGGCACTGTTGGTGGCCTGAGCATCATTAAGAGTCTGCATTTGGAGAAGCCCTTATCTGCCAAGTTTGGAAGAAGAGGCAAAATGACTCAAGCTGAGAAAGAAGAGCAAAAAAAAAATGCAAGAGCACAGCCATAATCTTGATGACTATTAAAAATCTCCAGCTATTGATTTTATATGCAGAACATGTCAGGCTCAGAAAAGAACCAGGAGAGATTTCTTTAATAACAACAAAGGAAAGAATATAATTTATGTGGGATATTGAAAAAGAAGCATTAAAAATTACACCTTGATTAATAATTTGGAGAATTTTTTAAATATTTGGGATGGCAATTTTGAAGTGTGTCTGGGTATATTCATCACTGAAGTGGTTTCCCCAAGGCTTTATGCTGTCTTAGTACAGAGAGAACAGCATTTCTGTGAAACCCTGCAGTCATAATGAAGGCAGGGCACCCTGGGAAAAGAAAGCAGTCTAAATGCAGAAGTGGAAGAGGAGAGGAAATGAATTGCACTAGCTCTTCAAATCAACAAATATTTACTGTAGCCACCACTTCTAGGTATGGGCTGCTAAGATGGGAGCTGGGAAAATGCAACCAAGCCCAAGGCTCTGCCTCTTATAGTCCTCAGTATCTCATTGTGGAAAGCAGGAGACAAGGCAAGAACCTCTGAAAAAGCAAATAATGATCTAATATCTACAGGGCACTGTGAACATGGAGAGGCAGAGAAAGCTGTTCCTTATCCACAACAGCATCCTTGGAAAACAATTCAAAAACCCACACAAAATTACACAGTAGATGTTTGCTAGTGACAGAAAACAATAAAGAAAGATACAGTGTGTATACACAGGCAGAGGTGGAATTGTGAGTTCGGAAATTAGAGCTCAGGCTCTAATCAGCCCGAGCCATCCTCTTTTCCTGCCAGAGTCTCCATTTCCCCATCCATAAGACAAAATGTTAGAGGCTCATGATGGACAATTCCAGTTCAGCATTCTGTGAAGTAAGTAAGTGGAATGTTGGTGTTTGCAGAGGGTGGAGGCAAAATAGCAAGGAAACTAATTCAAGAAATGTGAAGGAAAGAGTAGCATTTGGTTGTGGGGACAGAGAATCAGGCTTCCCCTATGGCTCAGGGCAAAAACTCTGCCAACAAAGCAGGAGACGCAGAAGACAAGGCTTTGATTCCTGGTTTGAGAAGATCCCCTGGAAAAGGAAATGCCAACCCACACCAGTGTTCTTTCTGGGAAAACCCATGGATAGAGGCACCTGGTGGGCTATGGTCCACAGGGTTGAAGAGTCGGACACAACTGAAGCAACTGAGCACAGACCACACAGAGAAAGAATCCGCCAGTCAGGTCTGTGATGGCTGTGACCCTGTTACCTTAGACTCACTGTACTCAAATATCTAGCATATTGTCAAGGATGCTTGTTTATGAGTCAAAAAGTGTTTTGAAAAAAAAAGTAGCAAAAATTTTTTTTAAAAATATAGATTATATTATGATAAGTTTTGGCTATGTTATGATAGTTCTTCAAGGCTCAATTGAGGAGTCTACAGTTTTTCCTATCCAGCATAATTTCTGAGACAAGTTGGGTGAAGGGAAGACAAGAGATATAATCACCATCATGATTCTGGGGTAAGGATATCAGAATTTCATCATTTCACTCCCTTATGACTACTTTAACCTTTAAACAATGTTCAGTTTAACTCACAAATATTAAACCTTAAGAAAAGAAAGGAATATAAAAAGATATATCAGGAAAAGCATTAATTGAAATCGTTTAATAAAATATATTTTAAAGCAAAAGACAATTGTTACTGAGAAAAATTATTTTGAACATGAAAAACAATGAATGAATTCACTGGAAAACCAAAGCAACCCAGAGCCTGAGATAGTTTTAAAGTATATAAAGATAAAACACACAAAATTACAAGGACAAATTGAGTAATCTAAATATGTAGGCATGAATATTTAACTCATCTCTCAGAATCTGAGCACTCAGTATTATTTTAAAAATCAGTAGAAATATAGAATAATATAAGACATGCAGAATGTCACAAACAATAATTTTTAAAATGCTACATTAAAAAAAATTAGGTAACATCTCATGCTGGTCAGAATGGCTACTATCAAAAAGCCTACAAACAATAACTGCTGGAGAGGGTGCAGAGAACAAAGAACTCTCTTACACTGTTGGTGGGGATGCAAACTAGTATAGCAACTATGGAGAAAAGTGTGGAGATTCCTTAAAAAGCTGGAAATACAACTGCCATATGACCCAGCAATCCCACTGCTGGGCATATACACTGAGGAAACCAGAGCTGGAAGAGACACATGTACCCCAATGTTCATTGCAGCACTGTTTACAATAGCCAGGACATGGAAGCAATCTAGATGTCCATCGGAAGACAAATGGATAAGGAAGCTGTGGTACATATACACAATGGAATATTACTCAGCTATTAAAAAGAATGCATTTGAATTAGTTTTAATGAGGTGGATGAAACTGGAGACTATTATACAAAAGGAAGTAAGTCAGAAAGAAAAACACCAATACAGTATATTAATGCATATATATGGAATTTAGAAAGATGGTAAAGATAACCCTGTATGTGAGACAACAAAAGAGACACAGATATAAAGAACAGACTGTTGAACTCTGTGAGAGAGGGTGAGGGTGGGATGGTTTGAGAGAATAGCATTGAATCATGTATATTATCATATGTGAAACAGATCTCCAGTCCAGGTTCAATGCATGAGACAGGATGCTCAGGACTGGTTTACTGGGATGACCCTGAAAGATAGGATGGAAAGGGAGGTGGGAGGGAGAGTCAGGATGAGGAACACATGTACATCCATGGCTGATTAATGTGAATGTATGACAAAAACCACCACAATACTGTAAAGTAATTAGCCTCCAATTAAAATTTTAAAAAATAAAAATTTTAAAAATAAACCACATGCATAGCAAGGATAACCAGATATCAAATCATTTGCACTATATTTTTTCTTGTTGTAACATATAAATCAAGGACAAATAAGCAAGAAAAAGCACAAAGTAGCCTTCACATTTCCTCAGAAATGTGAAAAACATATATTTGTGAAAAAAATCCTAATGAAAATTACAAATTAGTAAAAACTGAACAATATTTTATTATATAGTCAAAGTGTAAGGATTAGTTGAATTGTATACATTGGAAAAGAAATAGTTTATCCAAACTTGCAAAACAAGAGATTAGAAAAAGAACAGAACATAAAACTAAAAGTGCAGAACAATGAAAAAGTCTATAGGTTAAAATTTATAAGATATAAGATAAATAGTAATAGAGAAGATTATGAAAAACAAAAGTATATACTATTTTAAAAACTAATAACATGGACAGACTCTAAACATTAAAAAAAAGAAGAAGAACTAAAATACTCAGAAGAAAATAGGGCTATAACTATAGATTTTTAAGTCATAAGATAAGTAAACTATTTCATACCACTTAATTTATAAGTTATAACGTGAACACTTTGTTAGATTAAAAAAAAAACAAAAAACCTTGACAGATGGGAAACACATGAAGGGGGATGTAAGGTACAGTATGTTGACAATAGTTAATAACACAGTATTATATATTTGAAAGTTGCTAAAAGGAAATCTTTAACATTCTCATCATAAAGAAAAACTTGTAACTATAGTAACTTTCAAATACATAATACTATATTATTAACTACTGAGGGCTTCCCTGGTGTAAAGAATCTGCCAACAATGCAGGAGATCCAGGATGATCCCTGGGTCAAGAAGATCCCCTGGAGAAGGAAATGGTAACCCACTCCAGTATTCTTGCTTGGAAAATTCCATTGACAGAGGAGCCTGGCAGGCTACAGTCCACAGGGTTGCAAAGAGTCAAACACGACTGAGCAACTAACATACACGTTAATTATTGCCAACATGCTACACGTTACATTCTCAAGACTTATTTATTTTGTAACAGGAAGTTTGTATCTTTAACTCCCTTCACCCAGTTAGCTGCCCTTCCCCATTCCCTGCCACTGCTTTGGGCAACCACCAATCTGTTCTTTGGATCAATGAGCTAGTTTATTTATTTATTTTTTAAAGAGTCCACATATAAATGAGATCATATTAGTTTGATCATATAAGCAGTCAGCTCTGTAATGGCTGTGACACACTGTTAGCTTGGACTCACTGTGCTCAAATATCCAGCATATTGTCAGGGATTCTGACATATAAATGAGATCATATGGCATTTGTCTTTGTCTGACTTAGTTCACTGAGCATAATGCCCCAAAGATTCATCCATGTTTTCTGAAACATCAAGGTTTCTTCTTTTCACACAGCTGTTGATAGATGCATGCTTCCCAGGGTGGTGCAGTGGTAAAAAAAAATCAACCTGTCAATGCAGGAGATGCAAGAGACTGGGGTTCAATTGGCCATGACTGAGCCACTGAGCACACAGCACACACAACACATATGACGATGGATGTTAAGTAGACTTATGATGATCGGTTTGTAATACATACAAATATCTAACCATTATGTCATACATCTGAAAATAATGCTACATTTCAATGAAACACAGTACAATAAAATAAAGTATGTAGAAGGAAGCAAAAATTATAGTCCTATTTTATGAAATAAATACAAAGACACCAAATAAATTATATTAAGGTGGATTTATATCAGAACTGTTAAATAGTTAAATATTAGAAAACCTAAAATGCAGCTTAGTATGAAGTGCTGTTGAATATAATATACATCAAATTTAATCTACCACTAAGAAAGAAAAAACTTACCCATTCAAGTAGTCTAACAGGTTATAATTGTAAGACACATTTTCAAAAATGTTAAAAATGCATGTAAATGCACAAAAAAATGTATGTTATAAAGATGTTAAGTAGTGGTTAAATTAGAGAATATCTGTTGATATATTCATTAATTAATTTTGATTGGAGCATAACTACTTTACAATATTTTTATTGTTTTCAGCATACATTTCTTTATTTATTTACTTTAATTGGAGGTTAATTACTTTACAATCGTGGTGGTTTCTGCCATACATTGACATGAATCAGTCACAGGTGTACCTATAATCAAGGAAAATAATCTAATAGAAAAAATTTAATCAACATAACCATATTTATGGTTTATAAATAATTTAAGGAAGTAAGAAAAAAATGAAATTTCCTAGTTTGATAAAAAATAATCTATAGGAAGCACTTAATATAATTGTTGACCAGTTAAAACTTTCCCTTCAACAGGGAAGCCATGATCACCATGAGGTCAAATAAAATAAACAAACAACAAAAGACAGAAATATTTCAGTCACTTACTTAGAAAATCCAAGAAAGGTTACTAATTGCTAAATCTAATTTGAGTCAATTAATGGATGTAAGATGGATACAAAATTTAATAACATTTCTAATAACTATTTAGTCTAGGCAATAAATGGAGAATCCCTCACAGTCAACAAAAGAAATGTAGAACTTGGGTGTATTCTCAAAAACAACAGAATGATTTTAGTTCACTTCCAAAGCAAACTACTCAATAACACAGTAATTCAAGTCTATCCAACCACTCATGTCAAAGAAGTTGAAGCTGACCAGTTCTACGAAGACCTACAAGACCTTCTAGAACTAACGTCAAAGACAGATATCCTTTTCATCATAGAAGATTGGAATGCAAAGGTAGGAAGTCAAGAGTTACCTGGAGTAACAGGCAAGTTTGGCCTTGGAGTACAAAATGAAGCAGGGCGAAAGCTAGTAGAATTTTGCCAAGTTTTTACACTGGTCATAGTAAACACCATTTCCCAAAAACACAAGAGATGACTCTGCACATGGACATTATCAAATGGTCAATACCAAAATCAGATTGATTATATACTTTGAAGCCAAAGATGGAGAAGACTCTATACAGTCAGCAAAAACAAGACCTGGAACTGACAGTGGCTCAGATCATCAGCTGCTTACTGCAAAATTCACGCTTAGATTAAACAAAGTAGGGAAAACCACTACACCATTCAGGTATGGCCTAAATAAATCCCTTATGATTATTCAGTGGAGGTGGCAAATAGATTCTAGGGATTAGATCTGGTAGACAGACTGCCTGAAGAACTATGGACAGAAGTTCCTAACACTGTACAGAGGTAGTGAATAAAATCATCATTAAAAAAATAAGAAGAAAGGAAATGCAAGAAGGAAAAGTGGTTGTCTGAGTGAAGTCAATCCATTCAGTCGTGTCCGACTTTTTGCGACCCCATGGATGGTAACCTACCAGGCTCCATGGTCCATGGGATTTTCCAGGCAAGAATACTGGAGTGGGCTGCCATTTCCTTCTCCAGGGGATCTTCCCAACCTAGGGATCGAACCAGAGTCTCCTGCATTGCAGACAGATGCTTTACCTTTTGAGCCACTAGGGTTGTCTGAGTAGGCTTTACAAATAGCTGAGGAAAGAAGAGAAGAGAAAATCAAAGGAAAAAGGGAAAGATATATGCATCTAAGTGCAGAGGTCTGCAGAATAACAAGGAGAGATTAAAAAAAAAAAAAGTCTGCTTAAATGAAAAATGCAAAGAAATAGATGAAAACAATAGAATGGGAAAGACCAGAGATCTCTTCAAGAAAATTGAAGCGATCAAGAAAAAATTTCATGCAAGGATGGGCACAATTCAGGATAGAAATGGTAAGGATCTAACAGATGCAGAAAAAATTAAGAAGAGATGACAAGAATACACAAATGAGTTATACAAAAACATTCTTAATGACCCAGATATCCGCCATGGTGTGGTCACTCACCTAAAGCCAGATATCCTGGAGTGTGAAGCCAATAAGGCCTTAGGAAGAATTATAACAAACAAAGATAGTGGAGGTGATGGAATTCTAGCTGAGCTATTTAAAATCCTAAAAGATGATGCTGTTGAAGTGCTGCTGTCAATATGCTAGCACATTTGGAAAACAGCAGTGGCCACAGGACTGGAAAAGATCAGTTTTTATTCCAGTCCAAAAGAAGGGTAGGGCTAAAGAAGGTTCAAACTATCAGACAATTGCACTAATTTCCTATGCTGTTAAAGTGAACATAGCTCAGTAATATCCAAGTCTTTGCAACCCCATTGACTATAGAGCCCATGGAATTCTCCAGGCAAGAATACTAGAGTGGGTAGCCTTTCCCTTCTCCAGGTGATCTTCCCAAGTGGTGGCCCCATCATTTCATGGCGAATAAAAAGGGAAAAAGTAGAAGCAGTGACAGATTTTCTTTTCTTGGGCTACACATTAACTGTGGGCAGTGACTGCAGCCATGAAATAAGAAGGCACTTGCTTCTTGGAAGGAAAGCTATGACAAACCTAGAAAGTGTATTAGAAAGCAAAGATATCACTTTGCCAACAAAGGTCCATATAGTCAAAGCTATGATTTTTGTAGTAGTCATATATGCATGTGACAGTTGGACCATAAAGAAAACTGAATGTCAAAGAATTTATGCTTTTTAATTCTGATACTAGAGAAGATTCTTGAGAGTCCCATGAATGGCATGGAGATCAAATCAGTCAATCCTAAAGGAAATCATTCCTGAATATTCATTGAAAGGACTGATGCTGCAGCTGAAGCTCCAATACCTGGGCCACCTGATGTGAATAGCTCACTCACTGGAAAAGACCCTGATCTGAGGAAAGATTAAGGGAAGGAGGAGAAGAGGGCAGTAGATGATGAGGTGGTTACATAGCATCACTGACTCAATGAGCATGAACTTGAGCAAATTCTGAGAGATAGAGGAGGACAAGGAAGCCTGGTATTCCATGGTCCATGGGGTCACAAAGAGGCAGACATGACTTAGCAAATGAACAATAGCAACAATAGGCTAAACATAAATTCAGTTCAGTTCAGTCACCCAGTCACGTCCCACTTTTGGCCACCTCATGGACTTCAGCACGCCAGGCCTCCCTGTCCATCACCAACTCCCGGACTTTATTCAACTCATGTCCATTGAGTCAGTGATGCAATTCAACCATCTCATCCTCTGTCGTCCCCTTCTCCTCCTGTGTTCAACAATTCCCATCATCAAGAGGCTCTTTAGTTCTTCACTTTCTGCCATAAGGGTGGTGTCATCTGCATACCTGAGGTTATTGATATTTCTCCCAGCAATCTTGATTCCAGCTTAAGCTTCATCCAACCCAGGGTTTCTCATGATGTATCTGCATATAAGTGAAATAAGCAGGGTGACAATATACAGCCTTGACGTACTTTTCCTCTTTGGAACCAATCTGTTGTTCCATGTCCAGGTCTAACAGTTGCTTCCTAACCTTCATACAGATTTCTCAAGAGGCAGGTCAAGTGGTCTGGTATTCCCATTTCTTTCAGAATGTTCCACAGTTTACTGTGATACGCACAGTACAAGGCTTTGGCATAATCAATAAAGCAGAAGTAGATGTTTTTCTGGAACTCCCTTGCTATTTCAATGATCCAGCAGATGTTGGCAATTTGAACTCTGGTTCCTCTGTCTTTTCTAAAACCAGCCTAATCATCTGGAAGTTCACAGTTCATGTATTGCTGAAGCCTGACTTGGAGAATTTTGAGCATTACTTTATTAGCGTGTGAGGTGAGTGCAATTGTGTGGTAGTTTGAGTATTCTTTGGCATTGCCTTTCTTTGGGATTGGAATGAAAATTGACCTTTTCCAGTCTTGTGGCCACTGCTGAGATTTCCAAATTTGCTGACATATTGAGTGCAGCACTTTCACAGCATCCTTTCAGGATTTGGAATAGCTCAACTGGAATTCCATCACCTCCACTAGCTTTGTTCGTAGTGATGCTTTCTAAGGCCTACTTGACTTTACATTCCAGGATGTCTGGCTTTAGGTGAGTGATCACACCATCATCATTATCTGGGTCATGAAGATCTTTTTTGTACAGTTCTTCTGTGTGTTCTTGCCACCTCTTCTTAATATCTTCTTCTTCTGTTAGGGCCATATCATTTCTGTCCTCTATTGAGCCCATCTGTGCATGAAATGTTCCCTTGTTGTCTCTAATTTTCTTGATGAGATCTCTAGTCTTTCCCATTCTATTGTTTTCCTCGATTTCTTTGCACTGATCACTTAGGAAGGCTTTTTTTTAATCTCTCCTTGCTATTCTTTGGAAGTCTGCATTTAATGGGTATATCTTTCCTTTTCTCCTTTGCTTTTCACTTCTCTTCATTTCACAGCTATTTGTAAGGCCTCTGCAGATAGCCATTTTGCCTTTTTGCATTTCTTTTTCTTGGGGATGGTCTTGATCCCTGTCTCCTGTACAATGTCATGAACCTCTATTCATAGTTCATCAGGCACTGTCTATGAGATCTAGTCCCTTAAATATATTTCTTATTCCATTGTATAATTGGAAGTGATTTGATTTAGGTCATACTTGAATTTTCTAGTAGTTTTTCCTACCTTCTTCAATTTAAGTCTGAATTTGGCAATAAGGGGATCATGGTCTGAGCCACAGTCAGCTCTCAGTCTTGTTTTTGCTGACTGTATAGAGCTTCTCCATCTTTGGCTGCAAAGAATATAATCAATCTGATTTTGGTTGACCATCTAGTGATGTACATCATAATAGCAAAGAAATATTATATAAAAAGTATAAAATAATTTAATATAAAACAAGTTTAAATAAACATAAGCAAGCCCTTTGCATATAAAAATTACAAGTTAATTGAATGGCAAAAGAAAAAGTTGAATAATCTGAGAGATATATCATGCTAATATATCAAAATTCAATAGTTTAAACATGTCAGTTCTCCCAAAACTAATTTTAAAATTCAATGTAAATCTAACTTGAATCCCGATGGATTTGTTTCTGAAATTTGCTAGCTGATCTTAATATGTATGTAGAATTTCAAATGCCAAAGAAGATCAAGGATGATTTTAACAAAAGAATTATAAAAAATTGAATATCGTGTTAGAATCGATTTGCTATAAAGCAATAATAATTTTTTAAAAAACTCAGCAGAAGCAGAAATAATAATATAATTAGATAGAGAAGGTGGAAATAGTCTTACACATAAACAAATCTTGATCTATGGCAGTAGTGTCATTACAAATCAGTGAGGAAAGGTGTGTGTCCCCGTAGATGATGCTAGGACAGTTGCCACATATTAGACTTATGTGAGGAAAGGAAAACTAAACTTCTGAAGAAAAACATGAAATGATATCTTTCAGTAATATGAGTCACTGAAAGCAAAATACATGAAGAAAAACACCAGATGTTTGACAAGAGGGAAACATAATTCGTTTCATTTTAGCAAGCTAAGGCATGGCATGATTCGCTCAAAGGTCATTGAGGGTGCAGGACCACCCCCTCATTTCACAGGAGGATTTTGAGTTATTAGAGAAGAAATCTGATGAATTTATACCCACAATGTTAGGCAAGCACTCCCTCATAAGAGGTTAGGTGGTGACTTGGTGAAAACTCAAGGCTTCTGGTTGTCAACCTGCTGGTTTACCTTTCAAGATTGACATTTTTTTAATCCAGATATGATTGTTGTGAACCAGATGAATATACGAGAAAAACTCAGGTGGAGAGTGTCACCTCTTTCCTATTCACCAGACACTCTGTCAGGACTATCCTGTGTGTGACTGGTCTATGAAAACCACAAGGTCAAGAACTTGCCTTTACTCTCTTGAAAGTTTGAGCATGCTTTAGGATTAATCATGCTTTACATTAATTAATTAGGATTAATATAATGATTTATATTAGTTAATTAATATAAACCCACTGTAATGAAGTCAATGTTTTGGTGAGATCATTGTCTAACGGGCAGGAAAAGGGTAGAGTCAAGTGGAATGGCTAGTCCAGGACAACTAAAACCAATTGCATTTTATAGTAAGACCTGTGGCACTGTGAAGATACAGGTGAAAAAGGCAGCATCTTGCCTTTCAAAATGGTAAATCAACTTCCTTGGCAATCCAGTGGTTAAGACTCCCAGCTCCCAGCGCTGGGGGCATAGGTTCAATCCTTGGTCAGAGAACTAATATCTCACAGCCTGCAAAGCATGCCCTCCTCACCCCACCTCCAAAAAAAAAAAAAAAAACCAACAACAGCACACACAGGTAAGTTTGGTGAATATGAATGAATAAAGTGATAAGATATGGCATAGTGCATGAATGCCCTATAAAGTACTCTATAAAAAAGAAGGGATACCACTAAGACAAAAAATTTATATTATTATAACACATTTAATCATAAAAATATCCCTTAGAATAAGTGTTGTTCTTCACATCTTCAGTTCAGTTCAGTTCAGTCTCTCAGTCGTGTCTGACTCTTTGTGACCCCATGAATCACAGCACGCCAGGCCTCCCTGTCCATCATCAACTACCAGAGTTCACTCAGACACATGACCACTAAGTCGGTGATGCCATCCAGCCATCTCATCCTCTGTCGTCCCCTTCTCCTCCTGCCCCCAGTCCCTAACAGCATCAGAGTCTTTTCCAATAAGTCAACTCTTCGCATGAGGTGGCCAAAGTATTGGAGTTTCAGCTTCAGCATCAGTCCTTCCAATGAACAACCAGGACTAATTTCCTTTAGAATGGATTGGTTGGATCTCCTTGCAGTCCAAGAGACTCTCAAGAGTCTTGTCCAACACCACAGTTCAAAAGCATCAGTTCTTCGGCACTCAGCTTTCTTCACAGTCCAACTCTCACATCCATACATGACCACTGGAAAAACAATAGTCTTGACTAGATGGACCTTTTTTGGCAAAGTAATGTCTCTGCTTTTTAATATGCTGTCTAGGTTGGTCATAACTTTCCTTCCAAGGAGTAAGCATCTTTTAACTTCATGGCTGCAATCACCATGGCTGCAGTGATTTTGGAGCACCAAAAAATAAAGTCTGACACTGTTTCCACTATTTCCCCATCTATTTCCCATGAAGTGAGGGGACCAGATGCCATGATCTTAGTTTTCTGAATGTTGAGCTTTAAGCAAACTTTTTCACTCTCCTCTTTCACATTCATCAAGAGGCTTTTTTAGTTCCTCTTCACTTTCTGCCATAAGAGTGGTGTCATATGCACATCTGAGGTTATTGATATTTCTCCAGGCGATCTTGATTCCAGCTTGTGCTTCTTCCAGACCAGCATTTCTCATGATGTACTCTGAATATAAGTTAAATAAACAGGATGGCAATATACAGCCTTGAGGTAGTCCTTTTCCTATTTGGAACCAGTTTGTTGTTCCATGTCCAGTTCTAACTGTTGCTTCCTGACCTGCATATAAGTAGAAGCAAGTAAATGAGGTTAATTGATGCTGCCCAAGGAAACTACTAAAGGATTTTGGTACAAAAACACAAAAATCTGTACTTTCTCCTTTTTCTCCTCAGTCTCACCTCCTTATGGAGGTAGGTGGAGCTTGAGAAAATTGCAAACTTTAGAAAAGGGTCTGGAGCCTTGAAAAATACACAGGGTTGGAGGTGGCATTTACAGAAGGGGTCTGAGAGAAAGACTGCCACCCATTAGGTGTGTGGATAGCAGGCAGACCCTAGTCCCACTCGAAGAAAGGAAGGAGTGGGCTCCACTGGCCAAAAGACCCAGTCTAAGGCTAAATGCAGCTAGTGCAGTTTCTCCCCAGGTTGAGGTCAGCATTTACAACTGGTGTCCAATCAGCTTAACACAGGTGATATTTGATTCTCCCTCTCCAATTAAACTCTGCAGTTCTATCAGTCATGGGTATCACTTTGTCATAACAAATACACAATTAAGTTTCTATATGTCAACACTAGTTTGTAATGTAAAAAGGAATCATTTACATTGGTAATTCTGGAAGGGAAAAAAAGCAAACAGAGAACTCTTCCTGTTTCTGTTTCAAGTTTTTATCTTACTTTTGCACACTTTTTCTTTTCAGATATAATGTGTTTGAATTGCCATCTTTCACAGGGAATAAGCTTGACTCCTTAAAATGTTGTTCCCAAACAGTGCATCTACTGTGGTTAGGTTGTCATCCCCCACCTTACACACATCCCCAGAGCACCCGAACAACTTACCTACAAGTCTTGACCCAGCTCTCATCCATGATTCAAGGGGCTCTCCAAGACCCTGCCTTCTCCAACACAGAAATCTGCAGGAGTCCTCCAATCACACACACACAGAACAAGAATCTCTTTGCTCTTGCTAACAACCCCAACTCCACTCCTGCAATCCCAGGCTTTTGCTCTGGCTTCCACAAGAAGTGAAAGGTGGAACCATTCTAAAATGCTGCCACTGGCCCAAGGAGGGAACTAGATAGAAACAAAGTCTTGAGGGTGACTAGGGGTGAAGGATGTGTGTCCAGGTAAGAAACAGCATTTTGAGAAGGTTTATGAAATGATTGTCAAACTAAGGTAGCAGTTAGGCCAACAAATGGACAGTAGGTCTTCTGAAGAAAGTTTTATCCCAGGGAAGGAATTATGGAGAAGCAAGCACATGATATGGCCATGTCAAGGAGGAAACCCAGGTCAGGGCAGCTGGGAAAGATGTGTCAGTGTTGTAGGATTGTGGAGAATGGGGTACATACAGATAAGGTGCCCTGGAGAGAGGAGGGAGCTTACAGAACTGATGTTTCTGCTTCTGTGCCACTGGTTTGTCTTTAATCAAAATCTCAAGTTTCCATCCTCTTCTTGCAGTTTCTACCAGTCCTGAAACAAAACATATGTGCGTGCACACACACACACACACACACACACACACACACACACCCCAACTGTTCTAAGCATTAGAGACCTCCACACAAATTGCTAAAGGCTCTGTAGGAGAAGGAAAGGTAACCCACTCCAGTATTCTTGCCTAGAGAATCCCATGGACAAAGGGGCCTGGTGGACTACTGTCTATAGGGTCGCACAGAGTTGGTCACAACTGGAGCGACTTAGCATGCATGCATGCATTGGAGAAGGAAATGGCAACCCATTCCAGTATTCTTACCTGGAGAATCCTATGGATAGAGAAGGCTGGCAGGCTACAATCCACAGGGTTCCAAAGAGTTGGCCATGACAGAAATGACAGAGCATGCACACACACACATGGGAGAAACACAGGAAAGCCGAATAATTCACCAAAATGGCTGAAATCCTCATCTTAAAAATCATCCGTGGCTAAAGACAGAAAAGAATGTTGGGTCAGGGGTTTTGGTTGCTGTTGTTCAGTCACTAAGTCATGGCTGAATCTCTACAATCCTGTGGTCTGTAGTAAGCCAGGCTCCCCTGTCCTTCACTATCTCCCAGAGTTTGCTGTGATTCATGTCCATTGAGTCAGTGGTGCTATCTAACCACCTCATCCTCTGCCACCCTCTTCTTTTGCCTTCAATCTTTTCCTGCATCAAACTCTTTTCCAGTGAAAAGAAAAGGGGCTTGGGACTGTGACATAAAAATAGAAAAACAAATGTTTGGTAAACAAATGTTTACTGGGCCATCAGATACAGTGGGACACAGAGAAGACTCTTAACAAACAGATTTGCTGGGTTCCTCCCAGTCTGCACACCTAGTTCACATTATAGTGACCCTATGCCGATAACTCACTTCCTGGAACAGGTCCTCAAGGTATATTCTTCTAGGCGTTAGGGAGGAGTTCAAAGTTTCTTCCAGAGTCTTTTGGGCTTCGATGGCTCTCAGTTTAAAATAACTCACATGCCATAGTGACATTTGCAGTGGAAGCTTTTGCCTCCATCCACTGTCTTCAGTCACTCTGTTTCTCCTGAGAGTCTTGTCCTGCATCCCTACTCTCTCCCTCTGAGCTTGCAGAGAATCTGGCTTCTTTCACCAAGAACCAGAGCTCCAGCCTGAGGCTGCCACCCTCAGCTGGCTTATCAAAAGTGCTTGCCAATTAGGATTGCCAGGCCATCTGCTGAGGAGACCCTGTGTCTATCCATCTATGACAATCTAGCTTGTATTTCACTTTGCTTCTATCAGACCAGGGCTGAAAGTGAAAGAAAGTGAAGGTGAAAGGCATTCAGTCATGTCTGACTCTTTGTGATCCTGAGGACTATACAGTCGATGGAATTGTCCAGGCAAGAATACTGGAGTGTGTAGGCCTTTCCCTTCTCCAGGATATCCTCCCAACCCAGGGAGCAAACCTAGGTCTCCTGCATAGCAAGTGGATCCTTTACCAGCTGAGCCACAAGGGAAGCCCAAGAATACAGGAGTGGGTAGCTTATCCCTTCTCCAGCAGATCGTCTCGACCCAGGAATCTAACCCGGGTCTCCTGCATTGCAGGCAGATTCTTTACCAACTGAGCTAACTTGCTGCAAACAAGCTCCTGAAGTAATAATTCTGGAGTTTCAGAATCACTCTGATTCTGGCAAGAGTGATCTGGGAGAATTGACTTGCAGGAATTTAAGAAGAGGGTCAGGAGATCTGCCCTAAATATTTATAAAGTTACAGGCAAGTCACAAAAGATATAAACCTCAGTTTCCTTGGCTACTGAATGGAGATAATGAAGAACTGCATTCCAACAACTGGAGAGTGAGAGTGAAATGTATAGGACATTTCTTTTTAGAAAAACCAGACAATGACGTGGGGGTGGGAACCACAGGATTTTCTAGTGATGCCCTGTGCCTAATCCAAATGGGGTTTGCACCAACCACGGCCTCCTCCACGAATTGAAACCCCTTTGACTTCCTTGACTGGGTCTCCTTTTCAGGCCCCCTCCTGTATTAACTACCTCTGACCTGACAACCAAAATAAATCGGAGAAGCCAATGGCAACCCACTCCAGTACTCTTGCCTGGAAAATCCCATGGACGGAGGAGCCTGGTAAGCTGCAGTCCATGGGATCATGAAGAGTTGGACATGACTGAGAGACTTCACTTTGACTTTTCACTTTCATGCATTGGAGAAGGAAATGGCAACCCACTCCAGTGTTCTTGCCTGGAGAATCCCAGGGATGGGGGAGCCTGGTGGACTGCCGTCTATGGGGTCACACAGAGTCGGACACGACTGAAGGGACTTAGCAGCAGCAGCAGCAACCAAAATAAATACCACAGACTGGGTGACTTAAACAACAGGAATTTATTTCCTCACAGTTCTGGAAGGTAGATGTGCTGGATCAAGGTGTTGGCCAGCAAGGTTAGTTTTTCTCAGGATCTCCTGTCAGATGGCCATCTTCTTTCGGTGTCTTCACATATCTTTCTTTGCATGATTCCATCTTATTCTTGTTTTATCTCCTCTTGAATTAAGAAGAAATCCTTTAACATAATCACCTCTTTAAAGTCCCTATGGAGCAGAGCTAAGATGGCTGAGGAATAGGATGGATAGGCCACTTTCTCCCCCACAAATTCATTGAAAGATCATTTGAACGCTGAACAAATACCACAAAACAACTTCTGAATGCTGGTGGAGGACACTAGGCACCCAGAAAGGCAGCCCATTGTCTTCAAAAGGAAGTAAGACAAAATATAAAAGATAAAAAGAGAGACAAAAGTGTTAAGGAAGGAGACCTGTCCAGGGGAGAAAGTCATAAAAGAAGAGAAGTTTCCAAACATCCAGAAACCCTCTCACTAGTGGGTCTGTGGGGAGTTTTGGAATCTCAGAGGGCAACATAACTGGGAAGAAAAAATAAATAAAACCCACAAATTATGCCTCTAACTGCAACTCCCAGTGAAGTAGCCCAGACACTTGTGTCTACCACTAGCGAGTGGGGGCTGAACAGGGAGGCACAGGCTGCATTGCTTAGGGTAAGGGTGGGGCCTGAATGCCCTGAGGGATCTAACCGGAGATAGCAACCCAAACCGTGGGATACCCAAAGGGGGAAAAAAAAGAAAAGAGAGAAAGAGAGAGAGAGAAAGAACTTTCCTGGGAAAAGCTCTAACCTAAGGCACTGCTGGCCCACGCAAAACAAAGGACTGAGTGAATACCAGAGGAGAGCTAGCCAGCAGCAGACCAGTCAATCCCTCGCTGGAGGCAGGGAGGCAGGCGGGTGGCAGCCAGAGCCAGAAAGGGGCAAACTCAGCCCCAGAGATGGCATCCCCTACCAAACTGCGAACAAGTTCCCAGTTGTTAACCAAGTCTTCCTGGGATCCTGGACAGTTGACATCCACCAGGAGGGTTGTAGCCAGAGATCAGCTCCCCAGAAGAGAGACACAGCACACCTGAGACTGTGCTCCCATTGTGCACCCAGGAAACCGAGCGGCTGGGACCACGGAGGTGATAAGACACACCGCCCCACCTGGGGAATGTGCACTCACCAAGCACCTGGTCGCCTGAGCTACTCATACCTGGGAAGGGCACAAAACGGAGCCCCAAAAGAGTCTGTGCCTTTGTGGAGTACCTGAGAACCTGAACCTGAGCAGCTTAGACCTGGGAAATGCACACAACCCAGGGCCCATTTTAGACAGTTCCCCTGCAGAGCAACCTGGAGCCTGAGCAGTGTAGATCAGGAAAGCACACACACCATGAGTGGGGGCAAACCTCGAGTGGCCCAGACACTGTGAACACTCCCCACATACACCAGTGATTTGTGTTTACAGTGTTCCTCTCTCCCTGCAGCACAATTGAACAGGTGAGCCTAAATAAATGACCACTTTCACCCTCTTGTGTCAGGGTGGAGGTTAGATATTGAAGAGTCCTGCAAACAGAGGAGGCCAAAATAAACAAAGAAGAGGGAACTGCTTTGGAAGTGACAGGTACAACAGATTAAAACCCTGTAGTTAACACTGGCTACATATGAAGGGACATATAGACCTTGAGAAGTATAAGCTGGAACAAGGAACTATCTGAAACTGAACTGACCCCACACTGCCCTCAATAACGCCAGAGATATTCCTAGATATATTTTACTTATCATTTTTTATTTTTAAAGTTTTTTTTAAGTTCTTTATTACTCCTCAAATTTTCATTTTAAAAATCTATTACCTTGAAAAAAGACTCTATTTTAAAGTAAAATTTCATATTTTTTTATAACTTTTGAGATTTTTTTTTAATATTGTAGTTTTGAGAGTCTAATCTCTACTCTAGATTTTTAATCTGTGCTTTTTGGCATTTGTTACCAGTTCTGTACCTTTAAGAATCCAATCTTCAGTACCCATTTTTACTTAGGAATGTGATTACTGGATTGATTGCTCTCTCCCCTTTTGACTCGCCTTTTTCTCCCCCAGGTCACCTCTATCTCCTCCCTCCCTTCTCTGCCCTAGTTAACTCTGTGAATCTCTTAGGATGTTCCAGGCTGTGGAGAACACTTAGGGAACTGATCACAGGCTAGACTGGTCTCTCTCCTTTTGACTCCCCCTCCTCTCCTCCTGGTTACCTCTATCTCCCTCCTCCCTCTTCTCTTCCCTATGGAACTCCATGAACCTCTCTGAGTGTTCCAGACTGTAGAGAGCAAATAAGGAAATGATTACTGGCTAGATTGCTCTCTCCTCTTTTTATTCCCCCTCTTCTCCTCCTGGTCACCTTTATCTCCCTTCTCCCTCTTCTCCTCTCCATGTAACTTTGTGAACCTCTTTGGGTGTCCCCCACTGTGGAGAATCTTTCACAATTAACCTAGATGTTATATCATCGGTGCTGTATGGATGGAGAAGTCTTGAGGCTACTGTAAGAATAAATAAAATCCAGAGGCAGGAGGCTTAAATGAAAAACTTGAGAACACCAGACAACTCCTATTCCCAGGGAACATTAATTGACAAGAGCTCATACAAAAGCCTCCATATCTAAACTGAAACCAAGCTCCACCCAAGAGCCAACAAGTTTCAGAGGAAGACATACTAAGCTAATTCTCCAACAAAGCAGGAACATAACCCTGAGCACAAAAATATAGCCAAAGTCACACAAAATCCATAGACACCTCAAAACTCATTACTGGACACTTCACTGAACTCCAGAGAGAAGAGATCCAGCTCCACTCACCAGAACACCAATGCAATCTTCCCTAACCGGGAAACCTTGACAAGCCACTCTCATCCAACCACATCCACAGGGAAGAACCTCCACAATAAAGAGGAATCACAAACTTCCATTCTACAGAAAAGTCACCCCAAACAGCAACCTAAACAAGATAAAAAGGCAGAAAAATATTCAACAGGTAAAGGAATATGATAAAAGCCCACCAAATCAAACAAAAGAGGAGGATATTGGGAGTCTACATGAAAAAGAATTCAGATTAATGATAATAAAAATTATCCAAAATTTTGAAAACAAAATGGAGTAACAGGTAAATAGTCTAGAGACAAAGATTGAGAAGATGCAAGAAAAGTTTAACAAGGACTTAAAAGAAATATAAAAGAATCAATCAATAATGAACAATACAATAACTAAGATCAAAAGCACTCTGGAGGGGACCAACAGTAGAACTGAGGCAGAAAATAGGATAAGTGAGGTGGAAAATAAAATGGTGGAAATAAATGAAGCAGAGAGGGAGAAAGAAAGAATTAAAAGAAATGAGGACAACCTCAGAGACCTCTGGGAGAATGTTAAATGCCCCAACATTTGAATCATAGGAGTCCCAGAAGAAGAAGACAAAAAGAAAGGCCATGAGAAAAGACGTGAGGTGATAATTGTTGAAAACTTCCCTAAAATGGGGAAGGAAATAGCCACCCAAGTCCAAGAAAACCAGAGAGTCCCAAACAAGATAAACTCAAGGCAAAACACCCCGACACATATTAATCAAATTAACAAAGATCAAACACAAAGAAAAAATATTAAAAGCATCAAGGGAAAAACAACAAATAACCCACAAGGGGATTCCCATAAGGATAACAGCTGACTTTTCAATAGAAACTTTTCAAGCAACAAGGGAATGGCAGGACATACTTAAAGCAATGAAAGAGAAAAACTTATAATCCAGATTATTGTACCCAGCAAGGATCTAATTCAAATATGAAGGAGAAATCAAAGCTTTACAGACAAGCAAAAGATCAGAGAATTTAGCACCACAAAACCAGCTCTTTGACAAATGCTAAAGGAACTTCTTTAGACAGAAAACAGAAAAGATGTATAAACTCAAACCCAAAACAACAAAGTAAATGGCAACAGGATACTACTTATCAATAATTACCTTAAATGAAAATGGGTTGAATGCCCCAAACAAAAGACAAAGACTTGCTGAATGGATACAAAAACAAGACCCCTATATATGCTATCTACAAGAGACCCACCTCAAACCTAGGGACACATGCAGACTGAAAGCAAAGCAATGAAAAAAGATATTTCATGAAAATGGAGACCAAAAGAAAGCAGGAGTAGCAATACTCATGTCAGATAAAATAGACTATGAAATAAAAGCTGTGAAAGGAGACAAAGAAGGACACTACATAACTATCAAAAGATTAATCCAAGAAGAAGATATAACAATTATAAACAGAATAATAGTGGAAGACTTTAATACCCAACTCACACCAATGGATAAATAAACTAAATAGAAAATTATCAAGGAAACACAAACTTTAAATGATAAAATGAAACAGTTAGACCTAATTGATATCTATAGAACATTTCACCCTAAAACAATGAATTTCACTTTCTTCTCAAATGTACATAGAACCTTCTCCAGGATAGATCACATCCTGGGCCATAAATCTAACTTTGGTAAAAAAAAAAAAAAAAAAAAAAATTGAAATCATNAAACAGTTAGACCTAATTGATATCTATAGAACATTTCACCCTAAAACAATGAATTTCACTTTCTTCTCAAATGTACATAGAACCTTCTCCAGGATAGATCACATCCTGGGCCATAAATCTAACTTTGGTAAAAAAAAAAAAAAAAAAAAAAATTGAAATCATCTCAAGCATGTTTTCTGATCACAATATGGTAAGATTAGATGTCTACTACAGGAAGACTTTGACTGTGGCTTAGATCATGAATTCCTCATTATGAAATTCAGATTTAAATTGAAGAAAGTAGGGAAAACCACTAGACCATACAGATATGACCTAAATCAAATCCCTTATGATTATACAATGGAAGTAAGAAATAGATTTAAGAGCCTAGATCGAATAGATACAATGCCTGATGAACTTTAAAATGAGGTTTGTGACATTGTACAAGAGACAGGGATCAAGACCATTCCCATGGAAAAGAAATGCAAAAAAGCAAAATGGC